>CM032393.1:10564206-10726706 GCA_019049475.1 Eueides isabella
TAATTTTTTTATTGCAACTCTTTTATATATATTTTTTGTTTATTTTAGAATAGAGAATAATATCTAATATCTAACGCATTGGAATTTAATGCTAAATGGCTTGCGTTTTAGAGCAACACAGAATATATTTTTTTGTATTTATATAATCATTCATTACAAAACATAAATTCACAAACGTCTACAGTTTCTTCTACAACACGTATACGTTTTGGTCTATATGTCCGTTAGGCATTTGAAAATTTATGTTTTCGAAGTACACTTAAATCATTAAACATTCACGTTCAATACGATCACGATATTTAGTAACACAATTAATCATAATAGTAATAGGCGTGTGATTGCTTTCCAATATCAGTTATACCCAAATAAACTCGTTATTAATATTGAATAATTTGACATATTATAGTAACTGATTACTAAGACATATATTGAAATATAATAATAATATTTCCATATATGCTCATGTTATTATTTACGCTAATTATACAGACATTGAATTGTAAATTTTAGCTGCGTAATTCTGGCAGAATAGGTTCATTCTGGTGCTAATGGTATCGTAAAAGGCGACTAAAGTACGTGTGGTAGTCAGTCGTGAACGTTGTCAGCAATGACAACACGCATGGGCAGACTCTGCCGGATTATTACCACCCCCGGCATTTAAAACCGGGGTTAAGTAGTGGCTTTGGTCACTGCGTTTCGCATTGGGTAATGCCGGGCCCCGGTGCCCATCCCCAATATGAAAGCGGCACTGAGAGAGAAACTACCCTAGGAGGGTACCAGCATCTTCCGATGCTGGAGAATCCATCTGAGTCTTCAAACTCAGATCGCCCGTCGAATTCTGGGGAGGGCACAGTATCGCTCATTTTACAAGGTAAACGAGGCATACGTTCCACGGCAGACCCTGCTGCTCTCATCGTTGACTTTTCCAATATCAGGGACCTACACTCAAATCTGAATGCCATCCACCACCACGTTGAGACGGCACAAGGGGGCTTTTTTTGACGGAAACCCAGATTGCCCGACCGAGCGTAACAGCCTGTCTTCAGTACCCCGGCTACAAAATAGAACATAATTTTATACTTCATGCCGGAGTTACTGTGTATGTAAGGGAGGACATGAGTTTCCGTCGTCTTGTCAACTTTGAAAGTCGAGACTTATCCACCATCTCCGTGTGAATATGGATGATCGTTTCCGAATCTACGCATGACTGTACTGCCAAGCGCAAGGCATATTAAATCTGGGCTGACGCATTTGTCACTAGGGATCCAAAAGTGAAAACTTTTAAAAGAAAGTACAACCGTGCCTCTAGGTACTTTAAGTGGCAACTTGCCAGAGTAAGGTCGTAACGTAACGAGCACGTCGTTAAAATCAGCAAGAAGAGTTATCCGTCCGGAATTCGCCAGTTTTTGACCCTCTCAAAGGCTGCACTTAACAAATTTAGCCAACTCTCGCTCCCTCCGCTACGCACAGGAAATGACACCTTGGTCCATATGACGAAAGAGCCGATCTTCTGGGCGCTCTCTTTGCTTCGAACCCAACCATGGATATTCGTGGAATAACGCCGTCGACCATACTGTGGTGTCAGAGTTCAATGCCTGACGTTAAAATCAGTCAGAAAACTGATAGGCGAGCTTTATCTGAGAAAGCTTTCCGATCCAAATAACTACAGGCCTATTTCTGTAAATTCCCTGCTCTCAAAGGTTATATTGCCAGCTCTTGGTTTATCTAGACCTCAACCACCAATATGGCTTTCTCCAACTCTCAACCGGTAATCTTCTGGTTTACTTAGCGGCTATTAAAAGCAAGGGAGAGGGCCTGGCAGTTAGTCTGGATATGGCGACGGCCTTCGATTTAGTGTGGCACGGGGTGCTTTTTGCGAAACTTCCATCTTACGGGCTAGCTTTCTCACTGGGCAAAGCATCAATGTCGTTGTTGACGGTTTTTGCTTCAAATACATGCTCGTGAACGCCGGCGTCCCCCAAGGCTGCGCACTGTCCTCTATGCTGTGTCTTCTGTATACAAATGATATGTTGGAGGACTCTAACATACATTATTATACAGATGATAGCACTGTAGGCGCTGTTAACTCCGCAATTCTTTTTCAGAAAACGTCGATTGGTGCCGAGATCAAATTGTGTCTTCCGTTGAGGTATTCCTCAGGAATGTCTCCATTTGGAGTGAAAAGAACCTGGTTCACTTTAAACCCCAGAAAACATAAGACTAAGCGTTAACCACAAAAAAAACCTCATTTGTCGTATCACCAGTTTTCGAGAACGAGTTTAAGTCGCGTCTAGCATCAATATTAATATATTGATGCTGGACGCGACTATATATAACGACATAAACTCGTCGGCCTCAGCTTTTCTAGCGACAGCCAGTATCGCAATTATCTGGAAAGCAAGATCAAGTTGGCCTCGAAGAAACTAGGGGTCTTCACCAGAGCGAGGCAGTACTTCACGCAAAACACCGTTGCCCCTATACAGGGCCCAGGTTCGGAATCATATGGAATACTGTTCTAACCTCTAGGCTGGTGTACCCCAGTATCAGCTTGAACCATTTGATCGCGTACAACGTAAAGCCGTTCGAATCGTTGGGACCTAATGATCTGTGAGGGGTTTGACACTTTGTCTTTGCGCAGAGACATATCTTCACTGTGCGTTCTTTTTTTTTATGGAAAAGACGGCAAATGAGCGTACGAGTCACCTGATGGTAAGTGATCACCGTCGCCCAGGGCTCCGACTAACTCCAGAGGAGCAACAGGAGCGTTGCCGTCCTTTAAAGTGGATGGGCACCGGGGCCCGGCATTATCTAATGCGAAACGCAGTGGCCAAAGCCACTATTTAACGCCGGTCTTAAATGCCGGGGGTGGTAATAATCCGGTCGAGTCTGCCCATGCGTGCTGCCATTACTGGCAACGTGACTCTACCACACGCACTTTAGTCGCCTCTTAAGACACCATCAGTACCAGGGTGATCCTATTCTAAGCCGGATTCACACGGCAAAAACGGCACGTTCTCTACTGCGTCTATCATGGGGAGTGTTCTGAAGGACTGTTTGACTTGGCCCTTCCGCCGAATTCTCTAACCGCACAGTTCGTCACAGCCCTACTGTGCGGTTTCGTAGGTTTTTTTTTCGCGCGCCACAAACTAACGACCGACGAACGACCTACCCAGTATTTCCAGGTCGATACGACATGGGTACCAACAAAAAGAGAGTCTATTACTACTTTAAAAGGCTGGCTACGCACCTGTAGCTCCCCCGGTATTAAAAGTAAAAAATATTCACAGGTTTTATGATTAATAAATAAGGTTTTTAACAATAATAATAGAGTATATAAAGTTTCTAAAAATTGAAAAGTATTATGGTCAATCGCATAAAATACATATATTATTTTTTATTAAGATCGTTATAATGGACGTATCAAATTGTTCAATTTCAAAATATTCTTTATTCAAATAGACTATTAAAATTACTATTCAATTATCAAATTCTCGAGAGGTATTTTTGAAGAGACTGTTGTTTTCAAAAATATAAGAATATACACTGTGTGCCTAACCGTAACTGTTAATTTATAATATATATTTTAAACAACATAAAACGTTTAAGTGTCCTTTGGTATTGATCGATGAAAATTGTATCCAAATGTCAGACTGAAGGATGCATTAGTTGCGATAAAGTAGATTATATATATCGACAAGTGTATACTATAATTATTATTTCAATAAAATGTTTTTAATGCCTTTAAACATAATATTCTTGAGGCCTGCCTTGTGACAGGATGTGAATTTGATTCCCAAGTTCCCTCTGGCCTCATCCTGCTATGGGCCATAGTCTGTGCTATAGCCTGAAGCAATAAAGTAATAAAATGTGTTTATATATTATGTAAAATTACTCAATTTAATAATTTAATAAAAATATGAAGAATATATATCTTGAAGCTTCTTGAAATTTAATTGTGTATTATTTATCGTACGCTATCAATCAAAATACAATATTTTCTCATCAACGTTAATTCTTGGCGTGCCAACCCTCTGTCTTCTAATAAGAAGTAAGGCACTAACGAAAACAAATGTACCTGGGAGGTGTTACTTTTTATATTTTTGTATCACGCGAGCTTCGATTTATTATTCCGTGATTGCGGTGATAAAGTGTCCTATAAACAAACAATGGTTGAATGCCATCAAAGAAAACATCGTAGCGTACGTCTTTATTTTGTAGGTAGGTTAAAACTAGAGAGAGAGAGTCACTTTGTTTCTAAATACTAGCTTTGAAGGTTTTGCAAATAATATGCATTGCGGGTAGCAAAAATAATTGATTTTCAATATGTAATTCCCTCTTTATACGAGTGTCATAGACAACTTTCTAATTATTTTAATTCTCTGCTGTGACAAAATAAATTACTTCTTGGAGATGCGCAGTTACCCACTTATTCATATGAAATCAGGTGGAAAATGGAGGACGGATAGTGTTGACACTAGACAATTTTATCAAAAATCCAAAAAATGTGCTTAAAATAATATAGTAACGTAATTCTATACCATTAAAAACCAAGACGGCTTGTCGACAGGCTTACCAATGTAAACACGACCGGTAGTGGGGTCAATTCCCACTTGAGGAAATTAAATATTTAATATTTTAATTTATTCGTCCTAGTAAAAAGGGGAAAGCGGAGCAAAACATGGAGTTTCGCCAATCAATACACAATTATTAAATTTTGGCGGTAAGTAGGAAACGGAAAGAAGTATCTTAACACTAGGTTCCCAAATTCTCTCTGCCTACCTTGTCAAGTGCGGGTTATAGCGTGAAATTAAAAAAAAAAGCTAAAATTTAAAACTTAATGTGACAAGATTATCTTCCGGTCATATAAGACATAGTAAGGCGTTACGAATTATAGATAAATAGTCTTATTTATATTTAACGTAAATTAATACTATCAATGAGAAACAGACACGCTTAGCCCTAATCTTTTGTTCAATTAATTGTACTACTCTCATGACTTGTGACTACTATTAAAAACGAAAATAGCATATATATTTATATTTGATTAATAACATTATGTAGATGAACGTGGGCGAGAGCTAGAGAGGACAAATTAATGATGATAGCAAATTCTAATGTTACACAACAATTTACTTTATTCTATTTATACTGAGACCACGCTTTTCTAATTTTAGTTGAAAATACGTTTTTAGGTAAGCAAATGACATTTAATAATGGAGTGCTGTACTCAATACTTTAAAAATAAAATTACCATATTTCACGTCAATAAAATATATTTCTTTATTCTTAATAAATCTGTAATTGAACACTTTCTGTATTTGGAATATTATTAAAAATATAACTTATAGCCTATTTATGAAATAAGAGTAGACACAAAATACTGTTTTTTTATTTATTTTTGACTGTTTGTTTCCGCACGTGAGCTAATTTCAGACACCACTGATGTAGCTTTTATATTTTGGCAATCCTCCCTCAACATTTAGAGTTGGTTTTATTTTAATTAGATAGTAAATAAAAATTATTGTCAATTTTAAATATTTAGCTGGACAAAATTGCTACAACAATTTTATTAATTTAGCGGAAATTTGCGTTTTCTATGTTGTCTTTAAAGTGATAATGTTATTAAAATACTAAACTAATGGAGAATAGAAAATAAAATAGTGTAATTCAAGCAGACAAAAGTATATAAAATATATTTGACCTAAGTAACATTTTTACTTAAAAAAAGGTTCTGAAACAACTGGTTGTCAATACAAGGATTTGTATTGTCAATACAAAGAATAATATTGAATACACTATAAACTAAAGTGTTTTGATATATGCATATGAATTTTAACAAAGAGGCTAAAATAATTGAAACCTCTAATCTCTAAGCGAGATGAACGCTCTAACAAATCGGAAAATAATCCATTAGTTTAATGGGTTTACCATCCATTTGGATTAGATTAGAATTTTAATTGATATCTGGTTTCAGCAATTTGCAACTGAATAAATACAGATATTATACAGGTAATTTATTTTAATCTCATTTCTAGTAGATAAACAAAATATCACAATTAACTAAGTTCTACCAAATGTATTGATATTTCTAATAGTACGAGTATATATGTATTTTCATAGTAATTATAATATGTTTATCATCACATGTACACATACACACACAATTAAAATATTTTTATGTAGAAGCTATTTTTCTGAAATATATAAAAAGCTGGCTATTTATATATTTTTTTGCTCATTTAGTTTGCCAGTAAATAGCCCACGTAGTATTTTTTTAATTTATTTATCTTTATGCCGTAAGCTATACGTTAATGCTATACGTTAAATTATCTTTATGCCGTAATAGCTATACGTTATTGCGATACGTAAAGCTCCTAGCTTCAGATATTTATACTTTGATTCTGCCGTTTCGTTTATTAACATTTCAAAAGATGTGGACTCTACTAGAAATAATGATCTAAATATAGAATAAAATCATCACAAAGGTTAACGCTGGCATATAGAATTTAGGAGAGCTACAGAGCACACGATGGTTATAAGTTATACATCTACCAGTAGAATGTTTATATTTAAGAGATTATTATTCCCGTCTTTTCGGCTTTGGGTACTGGAATTCAATGCTATGTCTAGAGTAGGTGAAGTATTTGACGAGTTATGAAGTTTCTTCTATATCTTCCTCAAGAATAACGAAAGTAGGTACTTGTAGGTACTTGATTTGTTTTTAAATTTTCTCTTATTTTAAAAAGCCAAGTAAAAATTGTGTCAAGTTTATTTATAGTGATCAATCACATCACTATTACGATACTATTACAATTATCTAATAAGAAGACATTTAAGAAGTCTCAATGCATTGATAAGATTTAACAGTATACTACGTTAACATTATTCATATATCACAATAAACCCTCTATAGTAATCCGTAAGCAGCGTTTGTTTACTTTTTGAACAGTATTTAAGATGATTACCTGACTCAAGTAATAGCTAATATTAATTCCGCTACACGCTTTTAATCCGTTCTCTACTATCAAGACTTCGAGATGTTCCGCTTTGTACGGCGGAATTTAATGTCCTGCTTTGTCTTATCTTGCTAGAATGAGGAAATAAAAAAAAATATAATAAATTTAACTATAGAGAATCACCACAGCATATATTTAATAGTTTTGTATATACTTTTCAGTCTTTTTTCTAATCAGTTATTTATTATATTATAATAAATAACTGATTAGAAAAAAGACTGAAAAGTATATACAAAACTATTAATATATGCTGTGGTGATTCTCTATAGTTAAATTTATTATGAGTTTAATAGGGAATTGCAAAACAATAGTTAATTATAATCAATAGTTAATTTTTAACTTACTTGAAATGTTTTATTCTCCCCATTAGAAATCGAATCTTGAACCGCATGTTTGTGACCCGGAGCTATGACACAACGGCCTCAAACTCAAAATTAAAAATATCGTTTCCTTGTTCTGATTAAACGAAATTTAATAATGGCCTTCGCGAATATACGAGAATTTATAAATCTATAAATATACTAAAAGGTTTAAAATCTTGTACAATTCGGAAGGTATGTAGTGTTCATAGCTAAAAATAAGATTAAAGAAAAAAAAACAATTAAAATCAATTGTTATACTTATATAATTTTACTAAACATACCAAGATGTTAAAAGCATTTACGAACTCACATACATATGTTACCTTATAAAATTATATAGAAAAATCATACAATATTTTTTAAGAACTTCATTGTTATATACACATACCTTGGCTCCTATTTTCTTCCTATTAGGATTTCGTCAACATCGTCTGTAAGATAAAAAAAAATAATGTCTACCTAGCTCTGAGACAGAAGGAAGTTAAAGCTGCAAATAAAAAAAAATCCTGTCCCGCTTACAATCAGTACATGCTTGTGCCTCTGCACCACGACAGGCCTCATATTTCACGTATTTTAATTCATCACTGAATACACAATACATTGAAATTAACGGTGAAGTGGAGATCAAACCGGCTTAACATCCGTTTCTATCATATTCTTATGAGATTTATATGTGATTGTAAAAGAAAGAAATAAAATATGAAAGTTAAGAAATATTGTTTTATCTCATGATTTATTTTACTTTACAAGTAACTTATTTATTTTATGAAATAGATTCACGGAGTAGTAAGAGTTTTATCATGATTGTATTGTGTTTTACATGTTTAAAGTGTGATTCCATACTTTGGAAAGAAAAATACTAAATTAAATACGTATAAAAAATTTTACGTGCTACATTCCATTTTTTAAATGTTTTTAAATTTAACATTATATTATGTTGGTTTTTGAAGAATTTTATATTTGAAACGTATTCAGTACATACATCTGTGGGTGACTAGGTACTGGCATAAAGTGCATGGAAGTTAAGAAAAAAGCGTGTATGAGGGTTGTCTATATTGATTACGTATATTGTAATCCTTCCTTCCTTTCCTAGTATATACAGACTTCTGGCTAAATGTGAAATCTATTTACCATATAATATTATATTCATACCGATAATGGAACAGGAATAACAGAAGCAATAGTAAATATTTAGAAGTTTTATTTACGTGTTGTGGAAAATTTTGTAATAAATAAACCGGAAGACACACGCAAACCTTTCAAGAAGGTTCTTATAGCTGACAAAATGGCACTTGCGTCTCTTGTCGGAGTAAGTGCCCTTACGTCTGCCAACTCTTGGTTTTGCTTACATTTGTACCCACGTTTTGTAAAAATATAAAAACGTAAACAGAAACATACTTTTATAATAGAAAAAGATAATTCTAGGATTATTTTTAAAAATATTTTTCTTCGCAAAAGTGCTTTTAGCATAAGAAAATTTTAGGAATTAGAGAAGTATTAGGTAAAAAATTTATTGAGGCCAGTCATGGCCTAGGATCACAAGCATATAAATGTAACCGCGATATGTTGTAAATAATAAATAAATATTGTAAATTATAAATAAGTGTATAAGAAAAAAATAAAATTTAAATTCGTTCTAATATAAAGATAAATCTTTGCAACGTATCCGTACGATATAATTAAGAATGATACTTACATATATTTTAATTTATTTCTAACCAATATGAGAAATAATTAAACAATATTATTAATTAGTACAAGAAATAATTGAACTATATAAAAATATTTCGGGCAAAAACCAAGTCATAGGCTCAAGTACTTAAGCATAATCTTCTATTATTTATCATATAAAAAAATATTCAGGCACGTATATTTGAAAACAAGAATTGTGGTAAGTAAATAAAAAATAATTTCTATTTGTTGTACAACGTCCCGTTTAACTAAAGATACCACGATAAAGTTTGCCTTCGGCCCCGAACGTTCCTCCGTTGTTTTCAAGGAGACACCTGGTTTCACTATAAATTATTTAGATATCGCCTGGGATTCTATATGGAAACTTCATTAATATACTGTAAGAAAAACTGTACTAGTAGACAAGCAGTTGCTAACTGTAATTTATTGTGCAGGAAATACTGAAAACATGTCTTGTCAGTCTACATGATATAGATGTAGTATACTGAAATAATTCTGTTGTTTCGTTTACTTCTATGAATGTCCCATTATTTGAAAAATATGTAAATGTTTTTCATTTATCTAAAGGTTATATTATTTAAGTTAAAACACCGTAATAAGTTACTTAATAAAAGAATGGAAAAATTTTAACTACATATGTGGGAATCGGCGAGTTGATATAAATATTTATATATATATATATATATATATATATATATATATATATATATATATATATATATATATATATATATATATATATATATATATATATATATGTATATATATATATATATAAATATATATATATATATAAATTTTCAAGATGAGAGTGAAGTGCTTAAAATAATAAGACAGATAAATATAGATGTTCCAAAGCCTGTTAAAATGTTTCGCATTGGTAAATACAGTCCTGGAAAAGCCCGTAGGATCAAATTATGTTTTGATAAGCCAGAGGCAGCATTATCACTTCTCAAAAATCGTGATAAATTACCAACCAATCTTAAAATATTTTCCGACCAGACTCCGGCTCAGCAAAAATACTACTTACATATTAAAGAGGAACTTCAGCAACGAATGAATAGTGGAGAAACAGATATCACTATTAAATACGTGAACGGAACACCAACCATCATTAAAAACTCTCCAAAAAACTCCAATCACCACCATTAGATAAAAGTACAACTAACACTATAAATTACCAACTAGTTAACGACTATCAAGAATTACACACCGAAAAGTCGCGCTTATCGTTTTTATACTTGAATGCACGAAGTATAAAGAAAAAGGGCAAATTAGATGAATTAAATTGCATTTTAAAAGCTATGCCAACCACTATTCATGCTATATTGCTCACAGAAACTTGGATATCATCAGAAGAACAAGCATTACAGTTGCAGATAGATAATTATACACATTACTACAATTACAGGACAGATATGAGAGGAGGGGGAGTGTCAACTTACATTCATAATAACTTGCAACATAGTGAAATCGAGTCAATTTACAGAGGTGGTAATAACTATCTATGGATACATATCGAAAAATGTGCGTTAGACATTGGCATAGTATACAATCCTGGAGATACAAATTTTGAGCAATTTCTTGAAGACTACGATAACCAATTACAGCAGCGAAAAAGGGCTATAGTGTTTGGAGACTTCAACATCAACCTATTGGAGAATAATAAGAAACTAACGAGATATAAACAAATAATAAATGAATCAGGTCACAGACTACTGAATAAAACAAATACGACATATTGTACACGAGATTCGATTACAAAAAAATCAATTTTAGATCATGTAAGCACCAACTTACAAACAAATTACTTCAACGTTGCCATTATTAACTCATCTTTTTCAGATCATAAACAAATTTACGTTCAAATTAACAAATTTAATACTCCTAGAAAAATTCGTACCACTTATGAAGCAATAGATTACACGAAACTTTATAGCTCTCTAGAATCGAAGGGTTTAAATAGCACAATAAATGATTATGTAGAACTGGAAACTATAATAAAACAAAATATAATTGACTGTAAAATTATAAAAACTAAAATATTGAACAATATACGAGAAGATTGGATAAACAAGGACATTATAGATAAAATAAGACAGAGGAACTATTTATGGGCACAATATAAGAATAATCCGGAAGATCAGAAGATAAAAAAAGATTTCAATTTAAAAATGTATGACACAGCTAAATTAATACAAGAAACGAAAGAGTCATATTATTGTAAACTATTTACAAATAGCGCAAATAACTCAAAAAGAACTTGGAACTTAGTGAATAAACTATCTAATAATAAAACGAAACAAAGTTGTGCTCCCTCAAAAATTATCCTAGATTCAAAAGTAATCACCGATACAAATGAAATTTGCAATATTTTCAATAAGTATTTCTCTACAATCGGTTGTCTTTTAGCTGAAAAAATACCTGCAAACTACCATGATATCCTACACCCCATTCATACATTCAATAAAAATCACAGCTGTGAACTTTTGACATTAGAACCGTGTAATTCCAATGAAATTAAAAAAATCATTAATAATTTAGATTCAAATTCGAGCTCTGGCATAGACAAAATTAGTACGAAAGCAGTAAAATGTTTAAGAGATTTGATTTCAAAAAGTTTGGCGCAGTGTTTTAATAATCTTATGTACGAAGGAAAATTCCCTGACTTATTAAAGATTGCAAAAATAACACCTATTCACAAATCCGGCTCTAAAACAGATCCAGGTAACTATCGCCCAGTTTCCGTATTACCCGTTCTCTCTAAAATATTAGAAAAACTGATTCACAGTCGTTTAACTACGTACTTAAATTCTTTTGATTTTATATCTGGACGACAATACGGTTTTAGGGCTAAAAGTAGTACTACTGTTGCAATTGTAGATCTCGTAACAAAAATCAGACAAAACATAGACAAGAAAAATATCGTATTAGGAGTTTTTATCGATCTGAAAAAAGCGTTTGATACTATAAGCCATAAACTTCTATTGCATAAACTTAAAAACATCGGTATTAAAGGTGCTGCTCTTGAAATATTAAAATCCTATCTGACGAACCGATTGCAAGTTGTTAAAATTGGAAATGACCAAAGCAGCACTTTGCCTATCACTTGTGGAGTCCCACAAGGATCCATTTTAGGGCCGCTTCTCTTTTTGATTTACATAAATAATATTGCATCTTTGGAATTACACGGTCACCTAACTTTGTATGCGGATGATACATGTTTGTTCTATTTTGGTAACAAAATAAATGATATTATCACTCAAGCACAAAAAGATCTAGATCTTCTACATGAATGGTACCGCCATAACTTATTAACTGTAAATGCCTCTAAGACATGTTACATAATATTTAAACCTAAAAATAAAATAATTTTGCAACATGATCCGCTAACTATTGACAACATTGTAATCGAGCAAAAAACCTGTGAAAAATATCTTGGCTTAAGAATAGATAACCATCTTAATTTTCACAATCAAATAGACCATATTAAAGGAAAACTTTCGTCTTTAATTGGGTCATTAAAGAATATTTCTAGGTGCATACCACAAAAACTACACTATAATATTTACAACTCTTTGGTTAAGTCCCATTTATTATACTTAATTGAAGTATGGGGTAATGCTAACAAAACAAAATTACAAGAACTTCAAAGAAAACTAAATAAAATAATAAAAATACTCTTTAAATATCCGTTATCTACATCTACAGTTAAAATTTTTGAAGAAACGAAGATTATGAATTTAAAACAACTTTATATATACAATTCTTGCCTTCTTATAAGAAAAATTATTAATAAATCTGTACACTCTAAATTGTCATTTATGAAACAAGTTAGTACGCGTAGCACCCGTCGCCCTAGCTTACTAATTCTCCCAAAGACTAGGACAAAATTTGCAAAGAAGGATATCACATCTGAGGGAGCACAACTTTACAACAAAATACCTGTCTACTATAAGAAATGCAAGCTCACTTAACGAATTTAAGTCTCAACTTTCACAGCATATTTTAGAAAATAATTGATATACTAACAATGTAACACACTTGTAATAATATCTTATTATCGTTAATTGAGTACTAAATAATTTGGCGACTATTTTCTTTTGTATTTTAATTTTTTTTATGTATGTTCTCATGTAAGTGACTATGTCTTTTTGAGAATAAATTCTTTAAACCTAAAAATATATAAGTAAATATAGAGAGAGAGAGAGAGAGAGAGAGAGAGAGAGAGAAAAACAGGATAGATGCCGCAATTTAACAAAAATATGATAAATAATCCGGTATTTCTATGAAAACGTAGGTATTTTATTTTTTGACTAAATTTGTAAACATAAAGTACGATTAAGTAGGTAACGTAGGTAGGCTTTGAAAATTTCGGCTCACCTTGGCAATAAGCTGTTGTCCAATAAAAGATGCTGATGAGACTACAAGCTTGATATCATACCATATTATTGTACTAACTTCTGTCCCATCTACATCGTGGGTGCATTTGTGCCTTACCAGCTGCACCCATAAAATCGGATGGCGGCAAACTTATTCGAGTATATGCTTGGAAGGAAGGGAGGCCCCTTTGAAAACTGGTATGTTTTCAATGGGGTCTCCTCTCCTTTCATGTTATTGTCTTCACCGCCTCAAGGCGAAAGGCTGCCTGGTCGACCTTGCGCAGTTTGGAGCGACTGATAGTGGCAGCCTGCTGAGCATAAGAGCCGGGAACTACACTCAGATCCAGTCTAGCCGAAGTAAGTGTACCTTACATAACTCCGATGCCAACTGAAAATTGGTAATCAGCTTCTTAGAGAAGTCTTCAGGAAGTTAGTAACGTCCTCCAGTAGTTAGTCGCTAGAATGCTGGACGGCCTGCGGGAGGTGAGCGAGCCTTACAGCTCCAGCACCTATCTGGAAAACGAGGTAGCGATATCAAAGACCTTCACCTTCCAGCTGGTTTACGGTTGGTGGTTGTGTCGGGACCTGGACTGGACCCATCTGTTACCTTAAAGTTGGTAAAGGGGGACAGTATAAAAAAAACTAATAG
This sequence comes from Eueides isabella, assembly GCA_019049475.1. Taxonomy (NCBI): domain Eukaryota; kingdom Metazoa; phylum Arthropoda; class Insecta; order Lepidoptera; family Nymphalidae; genus Eueides; species Eueides isabella. Next base: position 10,578,308 of record CM032393.1, read on the forward strand.
TTTTGAAAGAGAAGCTTGAAGAGAGGAGGGCTTGTCCTATCTACATCGGCTACTCATTCTTCATCCTTGCTCTGTTTAAGTAGTCTTCGAATCTTTGAGGGGTGGATTTTTTAAAATTTTTGCCTAGTCGGCCTTTGTTAACCGTGCCAATGACAAAATACCTTGTTTGGAAAGGTAAGGTGAATCTGAGTGAGTGAGAAATTAGTTCAGCTGAAGTGTAGTAGTTATCGAAGAATAATTTATACTCTTGCTGTCTCAGAATAGTTCGTGCTAGGTGAACTACTATATTTCCATTCGAGCCCAAGTGAAGCTTGTTAACAAGTCTCAGCTCAGAATTATTTTCCATTCTAGAGTATATCTCGAACTCGTATGCCTTGCCTTTTTCATTATTCAGGAAGATATTGTTGTAGGAAATTTGTGACTTTTGTGGCGCACGTCTGTTTGTCCGCGGATAGCGTCTGTCGCTTGGATATATTCTGGCATTCCAGTTGAAGAACTGAGGACCTGGACGAACCTGGAGGACCTGAAGGAACCTGGACGAACTGAAGGTCCTTGTAAGGAAGTGCAAGAATGGTCTTCTCGAAGTGATTTACAGTCATCGTCCCTTTTACTTAAGGTAACCATAAATCAGATTCCCAGTATATCTGGTATATTAGGCAATTGAACAATGCTCATGATGAGACATATTCCTAAAATCTTTTTTAATTCATGTTTGGTACTAAGAAAGGGTTTAGAAGGATCTTTTTGAACGCTGAATTTATTAATTTCTTTATGTATGTGTTTGAGGAAGTAATCATCGAAAAAATATAAATAATGTGGTTAAAAATTTATATTTTCGTAAAATATGATGAGGATGGTCAGCCTAAAAAAATTGCTTCCTTCAAATTAAATTTCGTTTTCTTCTTTGATTCGTAGTTGCAGCGTTACAATTCGTTAAAATTGGGTTAGTAGAAAAACTGCTACTGTGGATTGATAATAAGACTAGACTACTGTACTGGCTTGAGGTACTGTAGTTGATGGTGATATTGTAGGTAGCCCTGAAGTACTGAGTTGAGGATCTATAGCTAATTATGGTGATGATATAAGTATCCCTGAAGATCTATACTTGATGGTGTTGATCTTGGGACCATAATTTTATTTTCAGACTCGCTAACAAATTCTTAGAAAGTTCTTATTTTTTGTATATCATGATTACTTCCTGCGTCCGAAGAGTCTTGTTCATTTTCACTATCTGATGGTATATTTAAATACTGCTCTATTACTGCATCACCCAAATTCTTATTCGCCATAATATAACATAAAATCAAATCGAAATAATATGTCATACGTACGTATACGTACGTTACTAATACATGGAGAGATCAAGAGATCTCTTTCTATCGTCTCTAATAGTATATATATTCCGGAAAAGAAATCATTAAATCACATTTAAGTTGTTTTTATTTTATCCCTTTTGTGGGACGACGTGAAAGGAAACTCAACGATGGAAAACGGATTCGATCAATCCGGAAACGTTTTGTCATACGTCCTTCACCGCATTCCTGTTAAAATATATTTTTCAGCCCCATGTCTACTAAATTTGATATATGTGTTGACATAAATTGTTTTTTTTTTCTTTTCTTTTTTTGTAATTTTCATTGCATTAAATAAAGTTTTACTTTATTCTCAATATTTAAAATAAACCTTTTATCGTTAATATTATTTACAATATTCTTAGCTATATTTTTTTTATTATAAACATATCTAGTGGAAAGGTTTTATTTTTTGTAATTGATTCCTTTTATTCGACAATCTTACGCAAACCACCTTATTTCGTTTTTAAGATCATTTGTTGTATATTTTTTAAATTAAAAAACTGATGACTTGACAGAAATCTTCTCCCCTTTTCTCTATATTATTATTATTATTGTTTTATTTTCCCACTTTTTTCATATTTATTGTTAGCCTCAGGTTAAATATGCCTAAACGAGTTAATTTTACAATTCTTATACATTTTTACTTATCAAAGCTGTTTCTTTTAAATGAAATATATAATGACAAATGAAATATATAAAAGATACAAATATTATAACAGTGATTTATGTTTTTCATATTATCTTATTTCTTCTAAAGCAGCAATATTAATTTAAAACTAATTTATTTACTTTACGTTTATAAAGTAATAAATAGGTATTAAAATATTATAAATAGTACTGCAGTATGTAATTAAACGACTTTGATGTGGTCTATTTGAGTTATAATTATACCAACTTTAAATAGAATGTCGGCTTTTCATTTAAAGAGCCAGCAAAGTCTTTGAAAATATGAATTCCGAAAATAGAATGTAATTTATCTAATGAATATTTACTATCCAATGGTCTTTAAGCGATCATCTAATAAATATTTAAATCTAATTAAAATCCAATGAGACACTGTAAATATATAGTACTCGTATCTATTAGATACGATAGGTTATGTTTCTTTTATATTATTTTTAATTAATCAAAACCACTAATTCTTTACTTATTAAACTTAACTACATAAATTACGAAATGATTAAAGCAGTGTTGTACTTGAAAGTAGTTTACGTTTTTATGTAATTTTGCCTTTTGATTTGAGTAAATGTTATAACGTACATTATTAAATAAACACATTTCAATAAAATATATTTTCATTTATATTTATAAATATATGCAGGTATATTAAGCTTAGGAGATATATCTACTTATATTTTCAATTTCCCGATTTGTCATTTGTCAACATGTCGTCCAAATGATAAAATCGAGCTTTGAGACTAAATTTCATCTTAACATATATACAGTGGAATATCGTATGGTCGTTTTGATCGCTATGAACGGAACAGAAAGGACGTCTTGCTAGGGTTTATTGCATCTTTGTTTGCCCGAGAAGCAATAGAAACCGGCCCGCCCCTATAATTCTACTACAAGTTTCCGATTGTTATTATCCTGTAGTTGGTATAAATATTGCTGGTATAAATACGATTTACTAGTATCTAGGGATTCGAAAAAGCTTTTAACTATAATTAACTAACATATTGTTACTACAGAAATATTATAAATTATTAAGATAGTTTTTTTTTATTTAAATATATTTAGCAATAAAAGAAGTAGAAAGAGGATAGACGACGCGACTTTTTTCTTTTCTTATATACTCGTATATAGACATATTGATATATATACCTAAATATTCTCAGGAACTAAATATGGACCCAAAATCTCCGCAAATAGTAACGCATATCAAAGGCGTCTTAAACACAATGTAGGCGTTTTTACCTATATTATAAATAGGCATGTGATTTTTACTTATAAATAACAGCTTCTTACTTTTTCCAACACAGCAGATTAGGCAGGAGGAACCTTGTATTTTGCTCCCATCTTTTCATAATTTTTCTACATATTTCAAGTCTTCTAGAGTTGTGAAATAAAAACTAACATATTCATTTCTTAGAGCGTTGTCCTTTAACTACTTGTATTTCTTTTGCATTGTGACTTCTCTTTACTGCGCTTCAGCGGCTTCATATAGGATCTAAGGGTCCTATATAAGGATAATGCGTATAGTGCTATCTAAACGAATGTCGAAAAAATAAGAGCCTAGGTTTATTTAAAAGGAACGAGCGTGTAGGTTGTGGGATCGACCCATTATAGGAAATGAAATATTTAATATCTTCATTCGTTTGCTCAGGTAACAGGGCAAAGCGCTGCGTTGAGTTCCACCACTCAGTACGCAAGGGCGTAAAAGGCCGTTGATTGTCGTTTTGCAGAGATATAAGCGTGTGACTGTAAACGTAACTGGTTGTTATATTTTGAAATTAAATATTTAAGTACTCAAATGAAAACATGAAATAATTAAATTTTAAATGTTACAAATTTTTCAGAGCAAAGAAATCCTTGATCTAGTAACAAGGCAAAGCGCGGTATTGAGTTCCGCCACTCAACTTGCAATGTGAGGCATTGTGTGTTGAGTCCACGATCCGATTCGTTAGAAAGTGGGAAACGGAATGGTGTGTCTTGACTATATAACTTCTCAAATATACCCTGCCATGCGTAGTACAGCTTGACGCTAAAAAAAATAAGAAGTGAAATTTGAAAATATAAAAAAATAAATAAACTATCCTTCGATTGCCTCGAACATTTTTCTTTTTATTTATTCATAAGCTAAAGCGGACTAAAATGGACGGGAGCTCCGTGAAAATTACGTGACGGTCTTGTCTTAAATTATTTACCAGTTTCAACCTGAAGATACATAGTTAATAGTTACACTGCAGTTTCTTTTTACTCTAAGCTAAAAATTCTCAAACATATTTCAACGGTGCATAAGATATAAGATACTTAGGTATAAATTTTCAATTTACTTTTAAATTAAATATAAATATATTATACTAGTTACTACGTTTAAAAGTAAGAGTGTATGTACATACGTATGTATACTTGATGTTGGCATATTTGTTGTTCAAATGCGTTGAAATTATAGTGTAGATATGGATGTTTAATTTAAACTCTTAATATAAAACACAAATTTTCCTACAAAAAAATACATAACTTAATGACAATGGTATTTTATTTTGGAGAAAGAATATTTTTTTTGTTTTTAACTATTATTTTATATAAAAATAAATTTCTTATAAATTTATAGTAATAGTTTGAAGCGAGTAACAATACTCAAAACAAAGCTTTTATTACGATCATTTCGTTAACAAATTAAGTGTAATTTTAATGCCCCTTAAATTGCTTATCTTATCTAACTATTTCGTCTTGGCCCCATTGCGTGCCACAGAATTCGATAGGCAGGCTTTGCAGTATCGTATTTCAGATAAGTCCACTTAGCGCTCTGATCAACTGGAATAAGTCTTTTGTATCTTATAAGTAAACACGAGAAAAACCTATTAAGACTATGTTTAAAACACTCTATCTATATATATATATATATATATATATATATATATATATATATATATATATATATATATATATATATATATATATATATATATATATATATATATATATATATATATATATATATATATATATATATATATATATATATATATATATATATATATATATATATATATATATATATATATATATATATATATATATATATATATATATATATATATATATATATATATATATATATATATATATATATATATATATATATATATATATATATATATATATATATATATATATATATATATATATATATATATATATATATATATATATATATATATATATAGAGAGAGAGAGAAATCCCATAATAAAATCAAAGCTACATGGGATGCTATTACGATTACAACTGGGAGATCTAGAACTGTCAGTGAACCCATCAAGTTAAATATTAATAACGTCATATTAGAATCGGACTCGGAAGTGGCAAATGCTTTTAAGAAGTTTTTCTCAGAAGCACCAGTTAAAGTAACTTGTTCACTGCCATCACCTCCCTCTCACGCAGTATCCATATTAAAAAAACATGTAGTTAAATCAAAATATAAATTCGTTTTTAAGCATGTATCACCAGATGAGATTGTTAAAGTATTCAAAAGTCTTATTTAAAGAAAACTGGTGATTTATGGGATATGTCAGTAAAATTGCTTGGTACTATTATAAGTAGTATTGCTCTTTACCTCGCGTATGTTTTTAATAGATGTATAGAAACCGGTACTTTTCCAGACTTAATGAAATATAGTAAAATAGTACCGCTTTTCAAAAATGGAGATAGACTTGATCCTGGAAACTACAGACCAATATCGATTTTACCATCATTAAGCAAAATATTTGAAAAAATAATTTTTGATCAGATTTCACTATTTATACATAGAAACAATTCTATACATAGTGAGCAATATGGTTTCACCAAAGGCAAGTCAACGACAGATGCGGGTGCTGCACTTCTCAAGCACATCTATGACGCATGGGAGAGATCGCAAAATGTAGTTGGAGTGTTTTGCGATCTATCCAAAGCCTTTGATTGTGTAGACCATGAAACTTTGCTATTAAAACTTTCTCACTACGGCATACAGGACGCAGCTCTTGACCTTGTTGCCTCGTATTTAACTCAAAGAATCCAGAAGGTTAATATAAATAATGTAAAATCGTCTGGATCTCCTCTAAGAATGGGCGTTCCACAAGGTTCTATTCTCGGTCCCCTTTTATTTTTGTTATATATAAACGATTTACCATTTTATAGAAAGAATTATGCGACATTGTACTATTCGCTGATGATACTTCTCTAATATTTAAGATTGACAGTAGTAAAGTTAACTTTGACGAAGTGAATATTGCTTTGTCGCATATTATTCATTGGTTTGACGTAAATAACCTTATGTTAAATGCAAAAAAAACTAAATGTATACAATTTTCGTTACCTAACGTTAGAAAACAAAATTTTTATCTTACTATTAAAGGTGAACCTGTCGAGGTGACGGAATCAACGGTGTTTTTAGGTATAACTATAGATTCCAAGCTTCAGTGGAATTCCCATCTTGCAACACTCGCAGATAAACTCAGCAAAGCCGCGTTCGCAGTTAAAAAAGTAAGGCAAATTACGGACATTAATACTGCCCGACTAGTTTATTTTAGTTATTTTCATAGTATTCTTTCTTATGGGATGCTACTATGGGGCAGCGCTGCCGATATTAATTCAATATTTATACTGCAAAAAAGAGCCGTAAGATCTATTTATAATCTTAAAGCTCGAGATTCTCTGCGAGATGTTTTTAAGGATACAGGTATTGTTACGGTTGCTTCTCAATATATTTTTTACAATATTTTGTTTGTCCGGCAACATATTCAGTGCTATAGCAAACACAGTGACAGACACACGATTGGGACGAGAAACAAGGACAAACTTGTGACGCCTAGTTATCGCCTCCAAAAAGTAAATAAGTCATTTATGGGTCTGAGTATATGTATCTACAATAGTATTCCGCAGTGTATTTTGAATTTGCCACTACAGAAGTTTAAAGTAAATGTTAAAGTAATGTTAATCAAGAAAGCGTACTACACTGTCGAAGAATATTTGAATGATAAAAATGTATTTAATTAAGGTCATTTGAATTTCATGCAGGATAATGACTATTGTATTAAACAATAAAATTGTGACTTTATTCGATATTGAAAAGAGCAACTGTTGAGTTTCTTGCCGGCTCTTCTCAGCAGAACTGCATTCCGAGCCGATATATATATATATATATATATATATATATATATATATATATATATATATATATATATATATATGTATATACATATTCAGTACGCAATTACTAAAAAAATATTAAATTTGTTCTTGAAATATGCACAAGAAAAATAAAACCTAGAAGATGTAGAAAAAGTTACTGTTAGTTACATTAAGTTACCATTTCAAGTTGTATTACCCTAATTTATCAAAGAGCTCCTTTGGGTTGTGAGTTATAATAAGACAACAAAATTTAAATTGGATGTTCTAGAGTATCCTTTAGTACTCTTGAAAATTAAATAGAGTAATGGATATCTTCATTTCTCTAAAAAAGTATGTTGGTGCGATCGTCTCCAATCTTATGCAATATTATTGTTCGAGCGTGTTACTACTAATAGTATTGAATTGAACGATAAGACCATAAAATTTATTTTTTGTTGCAAGTTTTGTATCATCATATCTCGATATAAGCTTTGCTAAATTATATTATCACAATAAAAAAGTATTATTTTCAGCAATAGAAAAGTATAAGTAGTCAGAGTAATTTTTATTTTTTAAAACCACTTTATTTTGAATTATAGTTATCTTTAATTTATAAAATTAAAAGGAAGGACAGCCTAATACGTGGGTATTACAGGCGACGATAGAAAGAATAAAAGAAATGTGAATGCTGTGAAGTTGTCAATATTTTTATTTTTTTTTCTGCTCATTGATCTACTATCCTGAAATTGGTACGGAATTTTTGTTGGGCGAATCAAACTTGCTCTTGAGCGGTTTTTATGTTATTAAATAAATAGTATTTAATAATCTGTAATAAAATATGAGCATTTATTAATATGTTATATTTTAAAGGTATTTTTTTATTGTTTTCTTTATAAAACGAATTTGTAGAAAGACCATATGGGTATAGCTCGATTATATTTCAATATCACTTTTGATATATTTATTGAAATACATGAAAAGATCGACAATACAAAATACAATGGTTTGAATGTATAACGGGACTCACAGAATTTATCCTAGTTGGGGACCCGAATAAATTGATGGTTTAAACATTTTCCATTGTTAAATTGGGTATAGGATCAGACTTTACCCGGCTTTAAATACGGCATGGGCAATGGTAAATGTATAATATTTTTAAAGAGTTAATCACAATTAGAAAAAAAAAATCATTTTGAACTTCCACTCGTACAAAAACGAAGCTAAATGGAATAGAATTGAATTGAAATGATTTCACTCAAAATTTAATTGTCTATTTTAGCTAAAGTAATAATCTTATAAGCCATTCTATCATCAGGGAGAAAATTAGTGAAAATCCTTAGGAATGTATGAAATAATAAGTCTATTAATTACAGAAGATTACAAAGGAGTCGCGTAGTAAGCACCGTCTTGAGGGCGGCTCAGATCTTAATGATCATGTGATCCCCATTCGCAGGAGATTTGCGGAGTCGGCGCAATTACCTATGTTGAAGACTTTAGTGTCTTGTACTTTTACCTGCAATATTAAGTCAAATGTACATTTTTTATTTTATGTAGTTTAAATTTCTTGTAGGATTTCAAATGATCTTAGTCGGTAAATATTTAGAGGTAGGGGGTAATAGGAACGTTGGATACAATGTATTTTAGAATATTTTTTTAAATGATAATGAACTGATAACTTCAAACAAAAATTTAATTAACGAAAATAATATATAAAATCCATTATTTTTTATGTCAATGATGTATTTTTATTTATTTATTTTAGCCTTGGTTTGGTTAGAAATCATCTCTTAATCTTATTTTGTTATACCGCAAGTATTAAATATACAAACGCAAAATATATCATTATACCTTTGTAAGTATATATATTTTAGTTTTTTTTATATCTTCGGAATGTCCTTTTTAAAATCGGTTAAAACAAGAGTTATTGTTTTTACTATGTTTTAAAGTGTTATTCCACACTTAGGACAGAAAATACTAAACTTAAATTTAAAAAGCGTATAAAAATTTTGAACGAATGGTTTAGTTGGTCAGAGCGCTGGAACGGTTTTCCAAAGGCGCGGGTTCAAATCCTGCTTCGTTCAAAAATTTTATACGCTTTTTAAATTTAAGTTTAGTAAAAGTTATTGTTATTATAGTTCATTTTTATTGGCGCCTCAAGTAATGCTTACACGTAAAAACGTTTTTGTTTTTTCAAAGCTGTACACTGTATACATGTATTGTTAAAGATTATACATGTATTGTTAAAGATTCATATGATACACCCTGTGATGCAAAATGATTATTACATGGTTGCAAAATGGTCGGCAAATTGATGTCATTATTTTACAGTATACTCCACACATTGATAAGACAACATGTGCCTGTCTCTAAGCCACATTCAAGTAAATATACTGTATGGTACTCAGGAATGAAAAATTTGTTGCGGGGAAAAAAAATAATACGTAACAAACGAAACACAAGAAAGTAACTACATCTTCCTATCCCGCCTTGTTTGTTGATGACAAGATTTCAAGAAGCGGCTAAGATATCTGTAACCTTTTTGGTGATTATTTTAGTTCAGCGTATAGCGCATTCACATCACAGTTTTATAGGTAGTATCTCTTTCAATTATTTTTCATCAATTACCCTAAGTGAGAACGACACTTTGAATAGTTTAAAACAGTTTCATAGTTACAAAGATGCGAGTTACGATGGAATAACTGTAATATTTACACATAAATGTGCACAGCCAATTACTACTCCCTTACATATAAATAAATCTGCCATTACAAATATTTTTCCGTTGCATTGGAAGAAATCTTTAACAATCCTTTACACAAAACCGGACAAAAGGAATCAATTAAAAATATAGGCCATTATCAACAAATCTTTCTATTTTCGACTAAGTCGAGAATCACAATTAAATGGTATGAGTCTGAGTGGTTTAATACATCGTTTGAAATCCTTCAGGGTTGTCCTGTTATTCTTTTATATTTTTATAATCAACATTGGACATTGCACTCTTCAATCTGATTATTTCGCGGATGTCATAAAAATATTTAAAAACATTAATAATACTGCCGATGTTACTCTCCTTTAGCTGGTGTAACATGAATAAACTTAGTGTAAATTCTGATAATTGTTTACTAGTTCGGTTCTGCAGAAAAGAAATGTTGATCCTCAGTTCTTACAATTTTATAGGCAGACACGATCCGAGATTGTTGCGTAACTCTACATTGCTCTTTAAGATTATATGTGCACATTGTTGACACCATAGTCAGCAAAGCATTGAAATATTCGGGCAAAGCATTTAAATATATTAGGAAATTATAAGATTTTTAAAAACCCCAGTGCTAAACTGAACATTAAAAAGTAGTATTTGTCTTTTTTAATGTTTTAATATGAAATAGCCTAGAGTATTGCAGTGTCGTATTGAATCGTCATATGGAAAAGGCTTTTTCGACATCTCTTGTGTTAGTGTAACCTAATTATTATATTAGCTAGCTATAATGATAGATTGAACTGGTTTAATATAGACTCATTATACAACAGAAATACTAATGGAAGTATTGACTATCCCGAAATTTTAAATTTGTTACGTTTGTCAAGCTCCAATTAAGCTACCTAGGCGTGGTAAACTTGATCTTTTCGCTTATTATTTCTTCAACAAATAAAGGAAATTTTTGTTCACTGATTCGCATAGTAACAAACTTTAATTCTGTATCTAGGAAGGTAGATCTGCACATTTTCTTAAAAAATAAACGTAAATTTTGCGAATTCATATTAACAACCATATGATCTAAGTGACTGCTCAGTACTTTTAAATTATCAATTTATTTTTTGTAAACTAATATCATATAGTTTTTAATGTATGTATATATTGATAAACTATGCAATTTTTTTCTATTCAGGAAAAAGAAGTCGGAAATATAAGTTAATATCGTGAATTGTACGTGACATAATATGTAAATCAAATTAAATATTATTGTGCAACACCAACTGCATACTTGTCACTAAAATAGAGATACCTGATTTTTACAGTTCATGCTCATACTGTACCTAAATTATACACGAATACTAATATTATAGATAATATTAACAGATCATTCCCTTACTTATTACTTATTCACAATTATATTAAGGTACCTTTAAATTGCTTCTATGATAAAAAAAATAGTCAAACTAAAACATAATATATAAACTTCCCTTTTCAATGTCTTCAATATTTTATTTTTAGTAACACAATATACACGAAAGTAATCTCTCGTGACATTATCAGTGTCTAATGACATCAAGCCACGTGTGGATTTATATGAGACGAGCTTTCTCTTGAAATTTTAATGAGTACGAGAAATGAATAAATCACGGTACGGCTTATGTACACTGGGCTGAATGTTAAAAGCTGACACGTTCACATTGACGCAACGCGTCTCTATAGTGTCTGTGGAAATGCTACGCAAGATCTTAGCTACGTTACGCCCATCAGTAAAATAATGTTATAATTTAAAATAATTTTACTTACAATTATTTTCCTTTTATGGATGTAAAATGTAATTATGCAAGTGTAGTATTTATATTAATTGTAATTGCAATATTACTTGAAAATTAAAGAAATATTTATAACTATATCTTTTTAGTTAAGAATATTTTTAAATATTCTGAGGCCTATCGTGGCGCAGCGGCACAACTGTGCGACTGAAACCGACAGGTTCTGGGTTCGATGGAAATGAAATATTTAATATTTTCAATTTAAATATTTAATGTTCCATTTCTTCGCTCTGGAAATAAGGCAAAAGCGCGGCGTTGAGTTCCGCCACTCAACACGCAATGTCTCAAATTCGGCGGAAAGTGGGGAACGGAAGTGGAACGGAGTGTTTTTACACTAGGTTCCCGGGTTCCCTCTGCCTACCCTGCCTCGTGCGAGATACAGCGTGAAGCTGAGAAAGATAAAGTAAGATTTTTAAATATTTTTTTTATTTCGCTGTCGTCTTGGCACATTGTACTTGCGGATTGAAGCCCCACTTCAATAGGTCAGACAAAACGTACTAATGCATCCTACGATTAAGCATATAATAGTTTTGGAAAACAAAAATGATTATCTTATCATTTTTTTTTTTCATTTAAACAGTAGAAATAATTAAAATTATCAAGGAACAATTAATATTTAATATATATATTTGCTTGAATTTTTTTTTAGCTTGACGCTGTATCTTGCACAACCCTCTGCCTACCCTGGGAGGGTAGGCAGAGGGAATTTTGAAAGCTTGTATGTACACTCCGTTCCGCTCCCCACTTTCCGCCGAATTTGAGGCATTACGTGTTGAGTGACGGAATTCAACGCCACATTTTGCCTTGTTAACAAAACGAAGAAATAAGAACATTTAATTTGAAAATATTAAATGTATTATTTCTTCGATTGGGGATTGAACCTGTCATTTCCATTATTGCTTGATTAAAATGAATCTAATAATATGACATATTTTCATTATTCTTCAAAACTTATATAATAAAATATACAAGAAGCTAAATCCGCAAAACCGAAATACTAAACTCTTTATTGCTAAGAAACTGTCACTAAAATGTTTTATGTTGCATTTCACACAAGTTCTCTCTGTCTTCTTATCTTTTGCTGTGTTATAGTCCTGAGACGATGTACTATGCCAACTTAAAACGCACCTACACATTTAAACATAGATAACATTTGTCTATTATAAACCTTAACGCAAATTATTACTTTCACAGCAGTTCTAAATTCATTTTAATGGCACCTTCCTTAGGGTAAAATGAATTCAAATAAATGTCAGGCTAACTGAAAGGTTGTATAAAAGCCTTTTAAATAGTTTATTCTTGAAATTAATGTTTTTGTGGATTACTACTATAGAGAGTTAAAATAATTAAATGTTTAGGACAAGATAATTGAGTATGTTTTTGCCATTATAATAATTAAACCTAGCACTATGTTATATACATAGTATGACTATTGTTAGTGAAGCGCTGTTTTTAGATGAAAGGTAGACTTTTAATGCGTTTGTTTATAATGATAATAATCTATCTCTATAAATGGAAATTTTATGTCATAATGTTTGTTTACGACAAACTTTGTAACTACTAGCCAATTTAGATATAACTTCACATGTATCTACTGTTTAGTCCGACTTATAATGTATTATAGGTTTTATGGTAATTTGTGAATTCTTTTTTATTTTTTAAATGGATTGTAAAGTTCTACGAATTTCTTACAGATACGTGAATGTAGTAATAAATAAATAATTGATGGCAATGAAAGACAATTTATCTATAAAGCAGTTCAGGAAAAGGAGGGAAGGAACGAGGAACTGGGGCACGATGGTGGCCTTACATATTGTGTTTTGTTTTTGATTTTTTTTTCATCTGTTTTATGTAATTAAAACATATGGTTAAAACAATACGTGCAAATGATGTTTCTTTTTTTGTAAATTTCTAACGATATGTATTTATGTGTTTTAAATAAAACCACTGTAACTATCCATATTTTTTTTTAGTACTTACTTTATCCAAAGTCCATTTAGACTATGGCATGTATTTAAACCCAAACAAGCGGTTAGATTAAGGCTCAAAAAAAGAAAATACTCAGTCTTAAATTGAAAACGTCGACAAGAGCACATTATATAGTCGAATAATACTTATTTTAACTTCTTTGAGGATGGAGTGATTTATCATCTATGTATACGTAAGGTACATACAGCATGTGCAGGTGTAAATAGAGAAAATATTAAGGGAATCTAATCCACTACTATCTAGAATCGTGTACCCCATATAACCTACCTACCATGGAGTACGAATTTGGCTTTCATAATATTAAAATAAAATACACTATTTTATTAGGCATATTTAACTTATTTAACTATTTATTATATTATTATACGTTATATTTAACTATTTATTATTATATTTTATTTTTGTTTTTAATCATAATAAATGTGACTTTGTGTGAATGATTGATTAGCTGTGTACGATGGTATTATTGTGAAGTACATAAATCATTTGGATTTTATTGTTAACGAGAAAGTGAAAGGTTTCCGTGCCACCACAAAAATCTGTAAGCATTACTTATTTGTATTTTATATTATTTTTATATACAATAAGTAAAACAAAATGTAATCTATTAAAATCACAGCAACTCGTATCTGGGTCAACTAGTATATAGAATAATATTCTATTTCATTCAATTAATTATTATTTATTAAAACCGTAAAATATTTACATAATTACATTTAAATTGCGTAGTTAATGTTAAACTTGTCAAAAGACGCCTTTCGGAATTATTGAGTTATAAATATAATATGAAAATTACCAAACAAAGCTTAATTAAAATAAGCAGTTGAGCAGAAAATACAGCCCTATCCGTGATGAATCTGATGCTTTTATAATGAGCTTCCACGACCAACACGTAATAGAGCGAATATTTAAATGAAATAAGAATTGTGATTAATATTGATGTATGAAACTTAATAGTTTTATGAGATGTTTGTACTTATATTGGCTTTAAAATATTTTTGATAAATATTTAAAGACTAGCGCCCCACCCGCGGCTTTGCCCGCAATACTTGTACTATTTTATTTACTAACCTCAATAACTTTAGTGCTTTAATATGATGATCACTTAAAGACAATACAATGCAAATACAAAAATACTTTTAATATAATACAATGTAAAGACAATATAAAATAAATAATTTATACAATGAAAACTAAAATTTCATCTAAATGATAAAAGAATATACTAATTTTGTCGAAGTAAATATTATAATTGCCTGATTTTTTATTTATGAACTTATCTAAGAATCACAAGCACTAAATGTTAAAGGCCAAAATATGATAATACAAACTATATTTAAATCTGGTTAGACGTTTATGTGAATAGAACGGACAAACAAACTGACACACAGACAAAGAAATAAAAAATTTAAAAATCACTATTCGGTCTATGTTATATGTATTATAACATCCCACTTTTTATATATTTTATACAGACAATGACCAGTTACAGATTAATGATAAGTACCTATATAATCATGTACGTTTTGTATTAAAAAAAAATCTAAATGTCTTACAAATTAGCTGATCCCTAATCTACATTAGATGTCACCAGATGTACTAAATTTTCTGGTTTTTTTTTTTCGGTGTTTCATAGAGGAATGGTAAGAAAGCATAAAGCAATCATAGTGAAACGATCATCTTAACATATGCACTCCAATCTGGCAGACGTTTAACTAAACCTCCAAACCTAATAATGTTTTCCTACATTAAGTACTATCTTACTTAAACGCATGCAACGAAACTATTTACCACGAACATTTTAGCACTTTGCATTCAAGCCTTAGATAAAGATATACAGTGTCATCTGCGAGCAACATTATTTTAGAATTCTAATTAGTGGAAGCGCGGGTTTAGTTTCTGCTACGTTCAAATTTTTATACGTTTTTTAAATAAGTAGTTTTTCTTTCCTAAATGTGGATTAACACTTTAAAATCAGTACAAATATTCTAATTTGTTCTTGAATTTTCACTATGGTAGTGTGATATTATTTTTCGCTATAAAACTCTTAATTGACACATATCAAACCGTATTAAATAGAATATAATATGTATGTCACCTTCGTATAATGAAAAATGATATGGTATATTGATATTGAAACCTTCCAAGTGCTTAGTAGTATACATTATTAAAAATATTCATTTGCTGATATCTTAATTATTTGAAACTATAACATTAACTGTATATTAGGTAATTTAAATTACTTTGCAATATTTGAGGCTAATTGTGGCCCAAGGATGCAGCAAGTGCGACTTTAAAAGCGACAAGGTGTGTGTTATAATTTCCACTAGAGGGAATTAAATATTTATTGTTTTAATTTTCTTAGTAACAAGGATTCCGACATCTCGCACGTAATACATCCGGTGCGCGGCGGAAAGTGGAGAAGGTTAGGGTTTAAATGGGTACGAAGTGTCTAAACACTAGGTTTACAGGTGTATGCCTAACCTCGTATGTGCGTGCGACACAGTGGCAAGATAAAACTTTGTTAACAATTTTAAAACGCTTTTATTACAGATCGAGTTGTCACTAATTTAATAAGTAAGTAATTAAAACAATGTAAGTAATTAAAACTAATTTTTGTATCACCATAAACTTCTGAAATTAAATATAAACTATATGATAATTACAATATTATGGTACCATCGAGCTGGTGTGATGAAGAAATTGATCTTGACTACCAGCTCTAATTATAATAGGCTAAATATGAGATTATGAGGCAGAAAAACTTTTAAAGTGAGTTAAAAATAAATAGTTCTATACAAAATTTACTAACGATATCAATTCCTTTTCATTTGTTGTTCTATGTAAAGTTCTATGTAAATGTAAATACAATTCTATTAAATTAAGTAGTCCGTAATGAAGAGGCTCGGCAGGTATTTTTATGTCTGTAATCTACAAAACGAAGTGTCAGAAGGTGAACTAAAGAATGAACGGAGGGTCGCGTGCAACACTTCTGCGTGACCGCTAACCATTGATCATTCTTCTTGAGATACGACCCGAAGGACATTTTTTTCACACGAAACGCCCTTTAACAACGAAAGTGGTTTTTGTAGGTTTTTGGCATTTCGTCCTTTTGCAAATCAAATTTGTGTACAATTCATTGTAAATAAACTGATTTTTTATTCAAATGCAATTTATTTTATTACCCACGACGGAACGGGACGATAATTATATGTATGTATGTGTTTTGAGTAAGAGAATGTGTTATCTCCAAAACCGCTGTTCAGATTTTAATGCGGTTTTCAGTGATTTGATGAGACTTGAATTTGATTGGTGCATGTTCTTAAATGAGTACTCCAATAATCATTTACCGTAGTCGCTGCAATAAATATTGATTTGCACAAATCAATGTTGCCATTTATCTCCCAAGTCCAATTTTCATGCAGTTTTCAGTTATGGGTTATGTTATCTGTTAGAGTTATTGGATTAAGTGGAATTTATTTGAAAAGAAATAAAAGTTTTATAGTACAACAACGGTCTTTTAATGATGCCCACAGAGTGTATTAGAAGAGAGAAAAAGGGCGCGAATTTACACCACAGACTATATATTACTCAGTATCATAGACACTCCTACCAAATTCAAGCCTTTCATCAGTCTTACATAGTAACAAAAGTTTGATAAAAGTTTAGTAGACTATTAAATAATGTACTCAATTTAATACTCTACAGCACACATACAAATTAATTTACACGTTTTGACATTCCAATACTATTTCTCATAAACATAAATTTGTCTTTAGACAAGGCTTTGGTAAACATATCAGCATACTGATTATTAGTGTGTACATAGTTCAGACTAATTATATTATCATAATATTTTTCTTTAATAAAGTTATACTTAATATCTATATGTTTACATCGCTTATGAAATTCACTGTTTTTAATCACATTTATTGCACTCTGATTGTCAATGTTTATGCACACAGATTTTTGTCTAAATACGCCTAAATCGCTGAGTAACTGTCTAAGCCACATAGCCTCTTTGGTTGCAGCACAAGCAGCCATGAATTCGGCTTCCGTCGTGGATAAGGCCACAGTAGGCTGACGTTGTGATGACCAAGTGACAGCTGCTCCACTTTTGAGAAAAACATAGCCAGTTGTTGAGCGTCTCTTTTCCAAGTCATTAGCAAAATCTGAATCGCTGTATCCAGTTAAATCCGTACTGTCACAGTTAGATGTATAGCATAATCCATAACTTTTTGTCTCTTTCAGGTATTTTAATATTTTCTTTACAGCGTTCCAGTGGGATTCATTATAGGAATGTAAGTATCGACTCACCTGGTTTACAGCAAGCATTATATCAGGTCTGCTCACCGTTGCTGCATGTACAAGTGATCCAACTGCTTCTCGGTAAGGATAATCTTTCTTCAGTGCATTCTCAGGCTTCTGCAACTTTACATTTGGATCAGCAGGTACATAGTTAGGGTTAGCATCCTGCATATTGAATTTCTTTAGCAACTGATCAATGTATTTGGACTGATGAATAAAGATAAAATTATTGTGCTTTTCAATTTGCATCCCGACAAAGTTAGTTGGCACAGAGTATACTTTTATTTCAAAGTTCATTTGCAACTCACTAATTACTTCCATTATTGCAGATTTACTTTTACAAAACAGAAGTCCATCATCAACATACAGGCACAGGTAACATTTGAAGCCATTTATTGTTCCTATATAAACACACTGATCTGCACTGCTTTTCTCAAAACCAAACTTATTGAGAACTGAGCAGAATTTAGTGTTCCAGCACCTGGGTGCCTGTTTTAACCCATATAATGATTTTACAAGCTTACATACCTTGTTAGGGTCGCAGTCTAGTCCCTCAGGTGCTGTCATCAGGATGTTTTCCTTTAGCTCCCCATACAGAAAAGCAGTAGTTACATCAAATTGAATTATTTCTAACTTTTCTTGAGCTGCAATGGACAATAAAACTCTAATAGAGTCATACCTGACTGTTGGTGAAAAAGTTTCATCATAGTCAATGCCCTCTTTTTGTGCATAGCCTTTTGCACACAGACGAGCTTTGTAACGAGGGCCTGTTGGTTCATCTTTGACTCGAAAAACCCACTTGCATCCAATTGGCTTCGCATCTTTAGGCTTTTCTACCAATACCCAAGTTCCATTTTGCTTATGTGATTCTAGTTCCTTTCTATTGAACATTTCCATTTTTCAGAATCAGGTGATGACATCGCCTCACTATATTTCAGCGGTACAGGAATATCTTCACTACAGCATAGGTAACCTTTATCTTGATCATCTTTTTGTTTTGAAAATAATTCTCTATTTCTTGGTCTTAGTGTTATATTGGAGTGAGAGGGTATTTCAAACTTTTGGTCTGGTGAGTAGTCACTGTCAGTACCTTGATCTTGATCAGAGTCAGTATTAACAGATTGTAATGTGTCATAAGAGCTCTCAAATGTGTGATCATCAGTTGGTTCGGATGATGAGTGACACATTGTGCTGTCCTGTATCAATACCTCTGAAACATAATTTCTCTCTACAGTAGTTTCAAGAAAAACTGCATCTCTACTTTTGATTACTGTTTTGGTGCCAGGAATAATAAATCTGAATCCTTTAGTATTATCACAATAGCCAATAAATATTGCTTTTTGTGCTTTTGGGTCCCACTTTCTTCTTTTTCTTTTGAAAGATGAATCGTTGCTTCACACCCAAATATTCTTAGGTGACTTATATTTGGTTTGCTTCCGGACCACATTTCTTCTGGTGTCTTGAAATTCAGTGACTTAATTGGAGATCTATTGATGAGATAAGCAGCAGTGTGTACAGATTCAGCCCAGTATCCTTTAGATAATTTGGCGTTAATTAACAAGCACTTAGCTTTTTCAACCAATGTCCTGTTCATGCGTTCTGCAACTCCATTTTGCTCTGGAGTATATGGAGTGGTGGTTTGATGAACAATTCCGGCAGCTTTTAAGAACTCACAGAAATTTGCATTCATATACTCAAGACCGTTGTCAGAGCGAAGACACTTTATACTACATTCCAGTTGTTTCTCCACTTGGCTCTTGAATTCTTTAAATTTTTCAAATGCATCAGATTTCTTGTGTAGAAAATAAACAATAACTTTCTTTGAGTAGTCATCAATTAGGGTCATGAAGTATCTTGCACCACCCAGCGAGTTAGTCTCCATCGGACCGCAGATGTCGGAGTGTACCAATTGAAGTACTTTAGTAGTGCAGGTTTCACTTTGTTTTAGAGGTAAGCGAGTTTGTTTTCCTTGCAGGCAGGTAACACATGTAATATTCTTATTTTTCTTAGAAAACTGTACACCTTCAGTGTTATCTACTAATTTCTCCAGATTTTCAAAATTCAGATGGCCCATGCGTTGATGCCAGAGGTACATGTCTTGCTTGTCAACTTCAGATAAGTATGCATGTTCACTTTTCATATCTAGCCTGTACATATTATTGACTAAGCTTGCCGTTGCAACAACATTGTTTTTATTAAATATTAAACAGCCTTTACTGTTGAATTTTACCTGACCTCCATTCTTTATAATCTGACTGACTGATAACAGATTTGTTGCCAGTTCAGGTACATACAAAACATTATGAAACAGAATTTTGTTATACTGATTTTTGTCATTACACACATCTAATGTCAACTGACCAGTACTGTGAACTGATAATAACTTGTCATTTGCTACCTTTATAGTCTTGATAAGTGGCTCCTTTTCCTGTTGTAATAGATTTCTATGTTTGGTCATATGTACAGAAGCACCAGAGTATATATACCAAGGATCTTGTTCCAGGCTATGTGTTGAAGCTATGAAAGCAGCGGCATAACTTGAACTCTCTTGATTCTTTTTAGAAGATTTCGACTTACACTCAGCAGCAAAATGGCCATATTTATTACAGTTGTAGCAGCGAGGGCCTCTTTTATGTTGTTTCTTGTTACCCTTATACTTGTAGTTATGGTTGGTGGCAAATGCAGATGTGTCATTTTCACATATTTTGACATCTTGTAGAATTTTTGACTTAACTGAGTCAGCACTTATTTTCATACCTGAGCTTTCTATAGCTATTATCATCGGCTTATATGTTTCAGGTAGACCGGATAGTAGCAGTGTCCCGAGCTACTCGTCATCTACTTTAAAGCCGATGTTCCGGAGCTTGTGAGCCGTGGTCATAATTTGCTCACGTATTCTTCCACATTTAGACATCCAGTAAGATTTGTTGTACACAGATCTCGAAGTAATCCCACACGGCGTGTTAGCCCCGAGTCGTCGAATGCGCTTGCCAAGCAGTCCCATACTTCTTTTGCAGACTTCGCATCTTGAATGTGAACGTAGTTTACAGAGTCCACTAGTAAGATGATCTTAGATTTTGCTTTTATATCGCGTTTGGAGTCGACAGATTCACCGGGCGCAGGTTCAACACAGTCCCACAAATCTTCGTGTTGGAGATATGTTTTGACTGCAAATCTCCATGTGGAACAGTTTTCCCGACCAGTAAGCTTTTCGATCATTACGAGAGGATTGCTTGATGACATTTTGACACAATATTTGTAATGTTCAGTGTTTTCGATCCGTAAAACCGACAGTCACTTTGAGGTTATGTTTTACCGGCATACGATATTTTTGCGATTTTTCACTATAATTTAATGTTCACGAACTTTCACTACGTTTATCAGGGCTTTACTGGGCCCATAACCTGTTAGAGTTATTGGATTAAGTGGAATTTACTTGAAAAGAAATAAAAGTTTTATAGTACAACAACGGTCTTTTAATGATGCCCACAGAGTGTATTAGAAGAGAGAAAAAGGGCGCGAATTTACACCACAGACTATATATTACTCAGTATCATACACACAACATAGAAACTAATATTTTAACATTATCAAATTACAAGATGGCGCTGCAGTAAATATCTGCTTGTGCGAAACCAAAACTACTGGTCTGATTTAGTTGCTAGTTAAAAATGGGCTTGTTATGAAAAACAAAAATATTCAGTAAAAGATGAGAGAGACAAGACCTTTCAGTTGTAATTGAAAAGAAGTATTGAAGTCTAGAGCCGTAATACCTACAACATATTATTAAATAGTTTTTAATATTTTCTTTTAAGAAATATTTTCTTGAGTATAACTTAATGAATTGTAGTCATCATGAAAATATTATAAGCCGTATATACCGTGGCGCAGCAGTATAGGCGTGTGCCTGCAACCGCGACAGACTGTGACAGTTCGATCCCCACACACCACATGAAGGAATGAAATATTTATTATTTTTATTTGTACGCTCTGGTCACAAAGAAAAGCGGAGAATTGAGCCCCGCCACTCAACACGCAATTTAATTATTCAGTTGTACGATACGCACATATTACATTTTCATGAAATAATATGTGAATAGGATTTTGGTTTGAAAATGTTAAATAAAAGAGTGCTGCATTAATAGAAGTAATTCTTACTTTCAGGCACTTTAGCTTAAGCTGAGTTTTAATTTGTCTAAGTGATTAAAAAAACCAGAAAAGATTTTAAAACATAAAGTATATTATACGAAAAACAATAAAACATTTAATATAATTAATACCCTTCGTTTGAATTAATCAATGTCCCCATTATCATAGCAAAAACAGCTTTTGTATGAAACTGTAAGCGAATGGTATTTCATATACCTAACTAAATAATAATGTCAAGTTATGAAATATTCATCCACTTAAATGATGAAGCTAAGATACCATAATAGCGTTTTGGTATTTGTAATCTAAATAGAACCTAGAATGGTTTCTAGAATCGATATTATAGCTCAACGTGTCTACCGCATACATATGCAATACAATGCAACTTCTGAACGCTCTCGACAAAGCTATTCACCAAATAACTCGCTACATTCTGTTGTAACTCTGAAGAATGTATTACTGGAGATTACTTGAAATGTGTACGTCTGATAGATGTATATTGGTGTCTTGTATAAAAAATTATATAGTTAATATATACTGCCTGCAAGAAAAAAAAAAACTATTATGCTATATTTTTTTTTAGCCAGTTATTGAATTTAAAAAATCATATCTTAAAATTTTAGTTACAATGTAAAAATTAAAGATTTTTACTATGTTTTAAAGTGTTATTCCACACTTAGGACAGAAAACTTAACTAGAGTTTTTAAATTTAAGTTTAATTAAAGATTTGTTCATTAAAGAAAAAAACATAAATATCATTGTTAATTTTGTGTCGTAAAATAATAATTGTGTTTCGAAACTGTAGTTGAATTGTAATTCGTTCAAACTTAAGTTTTATTTCTAACATCTATATTATGGCATTATCGTATCGAAGCATAAATGAAACGAATTAACGTATCACTGTAATGCCGAATCTGATAGATTATATACACTTATTCAGTAATTGCTGAATAAGTATATATAATCTATCAGATTCGGCAGAATTTTTTTTTAATTGTATATTTATAACTATAAATATTACGAAAAAAAAAAGAAAACTATTATTAAATAATTGATTGAGTGCTTCAATATCTTTCTTCTATATGTGTATAAATCTATTAGTAGCTGCTCATTAAGGACCTAATTATACAACAGTAATTGAAAGGTAAATTACTTTTTCATTTTCCGTCATTTTTCACTTACATACAAATTTTTAAGTTTTATTACAGTACTTAAATCCTTTTATCATATAAATAGAGCTTATCATAAATATTTTACACTACAATATAATATCATGTGAACCATGAAATAATTTATCTAAACAGGCAAGTAACATGGCGGCATCGTTAAACATCTAAATATCAATAAATCAAATCGTAAGATAGGATACTATTGTCAACTGAATTATCTGTGTTATTGGATCTTCAGAAATATTCAGTTCTTTGTGTGTGCGCCATATGCGACGAATTACTTTCTTTTGTGAGCGGCTTGCGGGCTTCATATTGTATCTCAAACTAGGAGAGCGAAACATCTTTTACAGCGTTCTCGGATATCGACAATTTCTAAAACGAGCGATACAACCATATCGTATGAGATTCCATTTAATTTATTTGCAGTCGACTTTTGAACGTGGATATGGTACTAATTGTTCAAAAGATCTACGAAATGTTTTTTACCCTTAGGTTAAGTGTTTGAGTTTTAAAAAATGTACATATTCTTCAATAATATATGACGTATAATTGATGGCGAAGTTTTATAATATGAATTAATGAAATAAAAAGTAGATTATGTGATAATCCAGGCGATAAGCTATTTGAACATTATGTAAATTTGTTCACATCTCATTATTCTTTATTTTATTTACTCTTTCCATTACTTCTAAAGGAAAAAACAGAACATTTGTTGGGACAATTTGTTGTCCGACGTTTGTCTAAATCATTTATCTTAATAAAGCGCAGGGACATCAAGCTGATTTTTTTATCAAATGTCCAAGTTGGGACTATTAACTTGAAGCCTAAAAATAAGCGAGCCTCTAAACAAGCCTAATAAAAAATCCATATGGTATTTCTGGAGCAAAAGCTGAAAGATTTATATTTATGGATTTTTTATAAAAAGGTAAATAATTACAAGCTCATATTTGTAGTTCTTTTCCTAAAAAATGAGTGTCGCAAACTTGAGTTTGTCATATTTTATAATTGTACTTCTCACAATGCTAAAATTAGTATATAGAACCCTGGATGTGTTGGTCATGAACATGTTTCGTTAAAAAATATTGTAATAAAAATTACAACGAAACGTACTTTAGTTTTAAATGAAACACTTTTAAACGGATTCATCGCGTATACTGTTTTTCGAACATTTTTGGTAACCCGACGTTTCGAACACTTTACAGTAGTCCGTGGTCACGGGTAGACTGTAATGTGTTCGAAACGTCATGTTTCCAAAAATGTGCAAAAAGCAATATACGTGATTGCTCCGTTTAAAAGTATTTCATTTAAAATTTGTAACAGTCGCGAAAATAAAAGAAATTATTATGCTCTAGTTGTATTACGTATTGAAATTCGGTCACGTCATACAAAAAAGATTGTTGGTATTAACTAATATTTTATTCTGCAAAGTTCATTATAAGCAAAATGAAAAATCTATCTCTTCTACCGCTATTTTATACAAGCAGTCTGCAGTAGCCGACGCTGTAAAGTAGGCTAGTATAAATTGTAATTAAGTTGTTTCATTGTTAATAAATATTACCTTGTTTACTCTAACAAATTCTTTTTAAGAAAAAATATTTGTTTACAAAAGGAGTACAAAAAAAACTTTGCCCTCATACTTTTCATCTAAAACAATTATAAGAGTCAGAGGCTAACGCAATATTTATCGTATAAAAGTAATTAAGAATATTTCGCTATGTAAATAATATAAAAGAAACTTTTCTCGGCCACATAAAAGCTGTTTCTACTGGATTTGTATTGCGTGACAAGGCTCTACTAGGTTGTAATCAGATTATCTCGCCATTTGGCCACCGTACTTCCGTTATCACTGACAGAAAGCACTAAAACTGTGCAAACATTTACGATCAATCGATATGGTCACTTCCTACAGTAAAAAGGGAAGCAACAGTCTTAAATTTGTGTGTAAAATTTAGTGTGATAATAGATCTTAAGATATGCGATGACATAAATGTTTGATTCCGCCATTCTATTTGCAATTTATATAATTCGGACATAAAATGGTGAATGGTTCTCTCCGGAAGTACGGAAGGCAGCGGGCATCGTATATAAATTGTCAATTAAAAATTGTAAGTGAAATTTTATCCTTGCTCAGTGTTTTTTATTATTCATTTTCCAGATTCCTTACAATAAAGGTATTTTTACTACCGAAAAATATATGTATAATTTTAAAGAACCGATACATAAGTGTGTAAGATTGCTGACAAAAGAACCTGAGAGATATGGCTTCAGCGATTTGTACAAGATGGTCTGGATAAAAATGTGCTTTGTGAACCTCAGCGGGATTTACTCTTTTAACTTGACTTTGTTCTGACTAATAGAACTTGAAACATACAGATTGAATTCGAAAATAAATTTTATTTCTGTTGAGAGCGAAATCACTGACTAAATGGGTATCATTATATTATAATTCTATAATATGCTCATATACATTTATAATACATCTTTCTGAGGAGAGATTTTGTACATTTTATAAGGATATAATACATCAGAAGAATGTCTATCATATTTAATTTCTTCTCTCTTGAAAATTTTACAAATTTTAAGTACCTACCTAATTTTGTTATTTTCCCGGAGCTTCCGTTCAAATCTCATTGTGTATTTATGCTAAGTACGAAAGTCGAATGTGAATAATAAATCCGAAAATATTCTCTAAGTTAATAGCATTTCAAAACCCCTTATGATTTTCGTTGTATTGATTGTGAATTAATACCAACGAGTATATGAATATTAGTAGCTCATTATAACATATAACAAATTATTGCATAAAATATAGGCATGCATTATTGTATTTAAGGTAGAGAGATAAGTAGACATAATTCTGAGATCTTTTGCGGGTGCTTGATTGGATCTGTTGGTTACTATACTTCATTAAGTATATAAGGATATTTCTACAGCGATTGAGCCGATAATTTTCATTTGCGTTGGCAGACTTGGTCTGGTGTTAACAAAATGTGTACATTGAACGATCAAGTTATACCGCTACTAGCCAATATTTTTGGTATTTTGAGATGGAAACAGACAGAATTAAACTTTGGAGGTAGCCAAATATGTAAATTCTTAACGACATATCCAACGCACCATCCTCTTGCGTGTGTCTTGTGATAACAGAAATGATAATGATAGAATGTGAAAATCGGGGCTTTCACGTAAATCTCCTTAACTACGTTGTACGTTATTTTCTACTCAAGATTTACGAATGTACGTGGTGGGTACCGACAAGGGCCTCATTCCTCTTTCCTTGGGTGAAGAGAAATGACGTAGACCGATATTATTTACTACTTTCAATCACATCGCTACTTATAAAAGCATTAAGCTGCATAATAGATTCCACAGCATTTCATAAGGCTTTTTCGTAGGCATCTATATGGTTATTGTTCGGGGATCTTTTTGTGAAAAACTAAGTTAACAAAATAAGTAACTATAATAAAATATAGCTAGCTCTTAAGCAAGCTTTTAAGTTACCTTACCTTACTTATGACCTAAACCAGTAATAATATTTTTTGTTCTACATTTCGTTTCACACACAACCTAATAGTGTTTAGTCAAACAACTTCGATATAATCTAAAATGAGTATTCCCAATAGAGTCCACTCAATGCGGCTATTAACTCTATAATTGCTATACAAAGCGCTTCGTACTATGTAAAGTGGTACATATTATCTTGGATCTAATTACAAATTAGTATACACCCAGAATCGAAATTGAAATTTCATTTACAATTTAAATTAACATAAACACAATCGAAATTACTTATAACCTAATTTAAATTTAACTACTTAGTAACAAATCAATTTGTAGTCGATCCTTTGGCTAATTCTTTTACAGAATTTTCTCTAATTTTGAAGAGAACATAGTGTTAAAACACTTATTTACACAGTTTTCGGCCAATTGTAGATACGTAGTTTGATTTGAGTTGAGTAAGTCAATTTACCGCACTTTGTCCTTTTATCAGTACGAGAAAATTAAAAAAAAAGTTTTACCTGTAGTGGGAATCGAATCCACTCTTGCGTTTACAAATATATTTTGTCCCGCTACGCCAAAAGTAACTTACGTAGCGGTAGATTTTCTTAGTAGCCAGTACATTTATCGGATCCTTAAGTGGGATTGAAAGAGAAAAGTTACTTAGAGCAAAATTAACATAATCAACAACCATTATTAATTCAATTGCTGTTCGACTGTGTTTAAAATTAGAGATAAAAGCTATACTAAAGCATTTAGTGTTAAAATAAAATAAAATGGCATTATTAATTATGAAATAATTTCAATGTACTCGTAGATTAATCAATAAAGACAATTGATTGATTTCACGGCTACAACTTCTACTACATAAATATCTAATAAGATACCGTCAACGTTAATGTATATAGTTTGATAGAAGAAATACATACACATATCAAAAAAATAATATATGGTGTAAAGATGTTAGATATGCTGATAAAAGTGATTTATTCTGCCAATAATAATAATTCTGTAATTTTTACGTAATTCTGTTAATTGTATTATTATGGTAGATGTATGTATGTATGGACCATAGATTTATTAAAATTTAGTTACACTTTAAATAAAAACTTCTTAGTTAAAATATTAAATTCTTATCATTCTTATAAAAAAGGGTTCTACAAGAATATTTTACATACATTTGTATGTGCGTGCTTTGTATGTGCTAAATATACCTAATAGATTAGCTTACTCCACTGTCCCTTTATATTCGTTATACCCTCTTTGCTGAATACATATGTATATTCTCATATGTTTAAAGTTATGTATAGCTAAAGCAACGAAAGGATTATTTGGCTAGTGGTTTTGTTGGGTTACTGCCAAGTTTTCTTACGTGCCCTGGAAAAGTAATTAATTTGGTAATAAAATTCACTATCATTTAATCTGCGATTAATGAACTGGTTATAATTAATATTTGATTATAGATTTACTAATTTGACACTATTTATCAGTTACATAAACAAAATTGCAACTAACAAACGTATATCTATAAATTGAAATATCCTGTGTCTGACTTTGTGTTTGTTATAATTATTATAATAATACCAATTATATTACCACATTATATATTAGGACAATTTTAAGCTTATATTTCTATGTTTCATCGCGATAATACATTTGCTTATAATCTCTATTGAGTATGTGATGCACCAAATGGTGGAACGTAGCCAACGCTGTGCTAATGTTAAAAATTAAAAGAAAATTATACTTTTTACAAAATTACAATGTCTAGGAACCTTAAGTTTTCTTACTTTTTGTGCCAAAACGTTATCATAATAAGGTATATATTTTGAGAATTCCACTATCTCTTTGAAAAGATAAAATATATTTTTATTTCTTTCAAAGAATGTTATTTACTTTCTTATATTGTCTTATTGGATGTGTTCCGATTTCTTCTTTGTCTTAAAATGCCTAGTGGCTATAATAAGGTTGGCTTGTATTACAAACAATATTTTTAGCAAAATAAAGTAATAGGAAAATTACAACATTTTAAAGTATCCGAACTAGAACGTGCGCTTCTCTAAGCGTTCTATCCAATTAAGGCATAAATAACAACATTGATTTCTGCAGGGCATATTATAAAATGAGTTCCATACAACATTATTAATTTCATAACATTATTAATTACATAAAATTAGTATTTTAATCAATACAATTTATTAATAATTGTTATTTAATAATAAGTCACGTGCTGGGTTCCCATCGAGGAAATCAAATATTTTGTATTTAATTTTTTTTAACCTGCAAATGGAGGAAAGTGTGGCGTTAAGTTCCGCCAGTCAAAATGCAATGCTTTAAATTTGGCTAAAAGTATGATGGAATAGGAGCGTCTTTACATTTCCCAAATTCTCACTGCAAATTTACCATGAGTGGGATACAGCATAAAGCTGATAAAATACTATTATTATTTTATAATCTTTATTTTGACGTGTCCCTCTTGCTGTTTGAATGGCAGTATAGCGAGAGTATTACTGAGATTTAATTGGCAGTGGCGCAACATGAACTGCGGTTTAATAACTATGGACACGCAAAAGGGCGTAGCGTCCTTATGTGTAATTTACATACATTTTAAGCAAACATACGAATATATTATACAACTATTTATATGCATTGAAAAATATTTGATCAATATTAATTACTACTTTGTTTTACTTAAACGATATTACCATTTTTTCTTGTATAGCTGAAAATTCAAAAATTAGTACATTTAAATTAGTATACATCTTTTCTAACAATTAGAATATATGGAATCAGGATGGAAATCAGACTTGGCGGAGAGGCAAACGAGTGCAACTGTAAACACAACAGATTGTACGTTCGATTACCACTTGAGAAAATGAAATATTAAATATTTTTATTTCCTCGCCCTGATAACGACTTTAGCGACTCGAGGACTCGAAGTCGACGGAGTGTCTTAACATTAGATTCTCAGCTTTCCTCTGCTTACTCTGCTATGTATAGGGTAAGCTAAAAAAATAAGGAATTATGGATAACCTTTGACGTATCGACAACCAGTCGCCATATTGACAATGTTAAAATAAATAATGACGACCTACGTCAAGTGGGGCATCATTGAATAATTTCCTATCTTAAGTAACGGTTTCAGATATACAATAAAGGATTAAATTATTTTAACGAATATTTTTGCAAATTTTTATACATATTATTATTATAAGTACAAATGTAGTATATCCGTTGGTTTACTTGTGTGCAATAGTGTAATTAAGCGATGGTATCGTATAAGAGATATTTCCAGTTAATACATCGTAACAAAAAATGAGAAGTAAATAAATATATAAAAAAGAAACAAAAAACCAGACAGCGTGATGTTAAAATGAAAAAAAAAAAACCGAATAAATTATTTGATTTAACAAATGGGGACTATATAAAAAAAATGTTTATTTTAAATTTTAATTTTTGAGTAATTGGTCGAAGTTACCATGACCCGACTGTTAATCCTAATGAACTATAGTTGATTTTATAATATTCAGGCTTAGGCTATTATTATCACTACATTACATACATTCAATATTTATTCAATAAATTCAAGATTTATATAATAAAATATAAATATTGAATTTATCTAGAGACTTCAAATAGTAATATGTATGAAACCATTATTTTATTAACATTTAAGAGGCAAAAGCCATTACTTTTATTATTTCAATTTCTTTTCTGTTAATCTAAGTTGCGCCTAAAACATTTCACTGGAATAATATCGTCGGCAAACCCACTGAAAACACAGTTGTAGCAGCGCTGTTTTCTTTCGTTATTATCCCACGTTTAACGATGTACCTTATAAAAGACGTTGAACAAATGAAATTTATCAACCCACGCTTTTTTACTATATTTTTGCAAGTTTAATTTTACACCTGACATACATGAATAGTGCCCTATAATATGTACATTTTCTTAGCGTAAAATCTAATTTACCTAGGCAGAAATATATGGCTCGCCTAACTGTAAATAAGCGAATAGTCCAAATTGTCATACAATCTGATTATGAACAGGTCACGCAATGTAACACGGACAAGTCACTTAAAAGGGACTGTTTTGTTGACGAAACTTGTTATTACTTGTTCTAACTGGCCCTACCCTGTATTTTACTACTTTGTTAAAGTGTGACGTATATAATTAGTAAGCAAATATGAAAATTTATTAGTGCATATAAAGGATTTTATATAAATAGCTTGAAACATTAAAAATATTAGAAAAGCTAAATTAACTTTTGTGGCATTTACTTTAATAACTTTTTTATTCTTTTAATAGTTTGGTTCATTTCCCATTTTCGAGTAATAACGAGTAACAATAGATGTGTGGTGTGTTTTGTAACAATAGATGTGAATTACACAATTATTGTTAAACTTAGGAATAGTTAATATATTATAATTTTATGGAAACACTTAACATATTATATTTTTTTGGAAAAACAGTATGTTTTACTTTGACCGCATTTTTATAAAAAAAATATTTAGTCAAGTGTCATCTTAATAAATAAAGCTTTATTCGCCTCGAACGACCGAATTAACGAACGAAACTGGCTTTTATTATAAAACAGAATCATTTGCTTTACATACTTTTTCATAGAAAGTAACAAGTCCAGGGTTCCGTATCTCAATAAGTAAAAACACGGAACACTATAAACTGTTAGTCTGTCAAAAGTAATAATCTCAAGATCGCGTGTCACGTGCAGGGGATCTGAGATAAATGCTCAAGCTGAAAATAATACCAAACACTAACATCTGCAAAGTAAAAAATTGTAGATATATAAAATCACTACAAATTAAGTTAACATGTAAACTGTTAACTTTTATAATTTGTTCTTTCCTTTGACCATGTCCTTTTGGAAATTGATAGAGAACCCTCGGTGGATGAGTCCAACTTGTACACATATTTTTTTTTAGCTTCGCGCTGTATCCCGCACGAGGCAGGGTAGGCAGAGGGAACTCGAGAACCTAGTGTTAAGACACTCCGTTCCACTTCACTTCCTGACTTTCCGCCGAGGCATTGCGTGTTGAGTGGCGGAACTCAACGCTGTGCTTTGCCTTATTACCAGAGCGAAGAAATGAAACATTAAATATTTAAATTGAAAATATTAAATATTTCATTTCCTCCACTGGGGAGCGAACCCAGAACCTGTCGGTTACAGTCACACGCTTGTGCCGCTACGCCACGATAGGCCTCAGTACTTGTACATATTTTTATTATTATTAAACACTTTTAAACTTCATAACATTATATTAAAATAATATTAATGTAGAAACCACGCATTCGTAGAATGAAACAGCTGAATAAACATTATTTCATTGGTTTATTTGAGCATGTTAATCCAAATAAATATTTATTGAATTGTCAGCAAAGTTTTTCTGAGTATTAATAAAATGCAAATTATTATAACTTGAATATAAAATACACTTGCACCACTCCTACTGGTCCTCATATAACGAATAACGGCCGTGACGTGTGACGTATTATTAAAAATAATAAAAAAAATATATATATTTCAGTTTTATATTTTCTTTAACTACGTGTGATGTAATTATGGTTTTATTGCTTTACATGTAGCTAAAGAAAGTGTGAAACCTAGTAAGTTGCTAGTCAAACACTAGTACTTGTATAAGGAGGCCACTTTTTGGCCCTTCTTTCATAATTTTTTATACATTTTTTAAATAAATGTCATTACAATAATTTGTTTACTAATAAATAAAATAATTTAAAACATTGGACTTTGTTTTCGAACGGTTAATAATTACTACTGATTATAATAGCTCTCCTAATGTTCTCTGCTCTCCTTATGGCCCTCCGTGTAGAATCTAAACTGAAAAACGTTACCTTTAATAATGATGTCTATACTCATTTTATTTGAACAAATGTTTGTTGTTTTAGATGCACCACCCAACACAGAGATGCAGTATCCCAGTATCAATTGGCAACACAGATTTGAATTGCTTATTTATTTCTTCATTTAATACTTTTTTTCTTAAGATTGTGATTGTCTCATATTTGAAAAAGTGACAAAAAATACTAAAAATGGATGTACTAAATATACTACATTAAAGAGAGAACTTTCTACATTTAAGAAACATTCCTATATTACAATAGAATCAATATAAATAAACGTTATAAATTGACTATTTTAATATTGTTTAAAAAACACCTTCATTCAACGAATAAAACAGTTTAAAAAAAATGGTACATAACTCCTTCATCCACTCATGTCTTCAATTGTAGAACTATTCGTACATGATTCGTATATTGATGAATTAATTGTTTTTAATTAGTGAACATGACAAACCATGATAGATCAACTAAATTATACGATATAAGATAAAATATAGTGAATAAGCAAATGCTATTCATAATGTTGGGCATTGATTGTTGGTTAATTTGCATCATGCATACAGCTAATCATGCTAAGTGAGCCCGATAAGACAAAGACAAAGCGTAGTTTTGAATTATCTCTAAGCACGTTTCATTAAGCCAGTCAGTCATATCAGTTAATGATAGTCGGATCACTCACTCTGATAAAAAAAACAGGTGTACCCATCTTGGCAGATTCCCTTAACACACTCAGTAAGTCAGATCACGCATCCTCATAATCAATGCGTCGTAAGACTCAAGTCCATCAAGACTAAGTCAGCCCATCAAGAGAGCAATATTTGACAACATAAAATAAAATAAATACTGATTTAAATTTTAATAATAAAGATCATAATCCTTTTACATAAACGAAATTTCTTTAAATTAAATTTTAAATAGTCTTTTTCTTTCTAAACTAGATCTTGTCAGAAAACATTGAGCACAAAAATATTATTCCAAAATCCAATGGAGCTTCAAATAATTTATAAATAAAATATCAAATGAAATCAGTAAATGTTTATATTAGAGTATCTATAATTTAAAAACGTGAAAATTTTAAGTTTTCTAATAATTTTACAAGTAGGCGTTAATTAATATAAGTTGTTTGGTTTTAAAATTTTATATAAATGCTGAAAAATGGTTGGCACTTGGTAATAAAGATGTAGATTAATATCAAAATATTTTTACCAAGAGTCTCAATGATTGCGTGACTAAAGGCAGTTTAATCATGTTTTAGTTGAACGTAGTTTATTTTACACAATAATATTTTAGCTTGGGTTAACGTTTGCTATAGTTGTATATGATTTTAGAATACACTCAAAGTTTTTGATGTACTAAGTGTTATTTTTAAGGTATGTACATTATATTTTTGTAGGTACGTCATATTTTTATTATATTGTAGAAGATCTTTTTTAAGAGTAAAATGACCATTTATTTTCCCACAGTTCTGTCAACTTCGTATAATCTGTAACTTTTTAAATCTTTACTTTAGATCTGACTGATATTTCTCTCTCTAACTCTTCTTTTCGCTTTTTCCCGTACATGATATTTGTACATGAATTAATAGTTTCTTTACTTTTATATTTATTTAAACTAAATTTTTTTGTTTCTCCGTGACACAACTTTTGTGTAATAAATTAAAGTACAACTTTACTTTGCTCTGTTGAATTAATTATAGTACTGTAGCAGGGGTACGTATTAACGGCAAGTTTCAACGAAGTTTCTCGACTCATGTTTATAATAACTTTACCTATACATACCTATTTTCAAAATGGTTAATGTTCTATTCGAAATTTGGCACATTTTTACAGCTTCTTGTTTTTTGTTAACAGGTCAGATAGAAAAAATATTTAGGCAGGGTGAAAAGATATATATCCCTAATGATCCGTGAGGCTATTGAAATACAGATACATCCTAATTTTAACACAGACTATTCACAAAAAAACATGCAATCTCTAACCCACCACAGCAGAGGGCAAGATACAGTCAGCCCAGTCTGCAAGAAATAAGGGCAGTACGTGAGGCAAGGTAATTTATTTAAAGAGTAATATTTTTGCTATAGAGTTCCGGTGATAGGATCACAATTACTAGGAATATCCTAGGGTAATAGGATCACTCTGATACTGTCGGTGTCGAAGAGATAACTTAAGTAGTCTGCCCGTGCATGTTGCCATAACGTGGCGACGTGACTCTTCTATCACGTCACCAGAAATGGCATTATGCACGGGCAGACTTAATCGGATTATTGCCAACCCTGGCATTTAAAATCTGGGTTTAGTAGTGGCCACTGTGATTCACAGTTCAGACCTCCTTCTGGAAATTAAAGCAGTACTAAAAGTGAAACAGCCCTATTAGGGTGCCAGCACTTCTAGTGTTGGAGTCTCCTACCACGCTTATTGTAAAATTCTGTTTGTTACAAAACACGGCGGAGATTCCAATCTGAATGTAGTCGTCTAGCGTATCTTAAATACCCCAGCTACGAAACGGAGAGATAATTTTATGCCTCGTGCTGGGGTCGCTGTGTTCGTCTTTATCTCAAAAACAATGCTAACTTAGCCTTAAAGAAATTAGGAGTCATTACCAAAATGAGATAGTATTCTACTTTACGCCACAATAACGAATAGCTAAACAAGGTCCAAGTTCGGTCTCATATTAAGTATTGATGTCATCTCTAGGATGGTACTCCCTCCCTAGTACTACCATAGATCATTTGATCACATATTACAAAGAGTCACTCGTTGAGAAATAAACCCAATAATCTATAAAAAGCTTAACACTTCGGCTTTGCGTAGGGATTTTTTTTCACTAGGCGTTCAAAAATCAAAGTAATCTAAAGCATTTATTATTAGCAGTAGTAGACTTGGAAGAAAATTTTTAAGGTTTATTGCCTAAATCTATACTTGGTTCTATATTGGGTTCTTTATTGGGTTTATTGTCTAATTCTATATTTTTTCCTCCATCATGAATCCAAACTTACTCTAGCGCAACTTTTCCTCCTTTTCAATTCTTGACTATGTCGTCGTCGTTTGCTATTTAGAAGTTATAGAAGAAGAAGAAGAAGAAGAAGCTACTTAACAAGCTAGAGCAACTTCAAAATCTCGCTATACGTTTTATTTATGGTCGTCATAAGTATTATCACATCATTTTGAGCTGAGTTTAATTGTCTCGTAATTCACCTACACCGAGATTTGCAAACCCATTCATTATATTTTAAAAATCTGTCTGATGATCAAAATTTTCTCTCTTATATTTGCTTCCGCTTTAACTAACTTCCCAGTCCTACTCGCTCTAGGCGGTCTTGTGTTATTATAAACAGGGTGCCTCAATCTTCGTTGGCTCTAAGACGACTACCTCCAGGACAAGGTTGCCTTGAAGAGATTTGAGCCTGCGCCTCATTGACAATTAACCAAATGCTCTTAAAATTCTTATATCTCGAAAGATTATTTATGTTTCTAGAATCCTGTAGGAAGATTTTCGCTACCCAAAGATAACTGGTTAGTTTTATTATATGGCAAAAGAAAATTCCATTAATTATATAATTGTGGAATGTCACTTTAAATATGTTAACCATATGAAATTAGTTGCATTCTCTCTTGCCAAAACATATTTCAAAGCAATTATCTTTGGAAAGCGAAAATCTTCATTAATAGATTTTAGCAACATAAATAAGTTGTAATAAGCATATATCAACTTAGACATAGCTAGCTAGATAAGAACGTATGGATTGTAAATTGGAACGTAGTTGTTTAGAGCGGTTGAACCACCTCCAATGAGGCGCAGGTTTAAATTCCGCTACGTTAAATATTTTTTTTTCTAAAAAAAGTACTTTTATCCTAAGTGTGGAATATAACTTTAAATATGTTGATAATATAATAATTTTATTTTAGTTTTAACTGTATTACGGTTAATATAATACTTTAATATGTATTATAAAATTTTATATATATCTACTTAATTCTATAGTACTTCTAGAATTACTATATACTACGTATTTTTTCAATAGATACGAAATATCGAATATTGTATTTACAACGTGTAGGTACAATACTATTCTTTTATTTTTTATATTTGTTCTTGGCGACAACGGTTTCAACCACATTTTATATATTTTTCGTTACTTTACATGTAGCAATAATAAGTTTACAGCGAATATACTGCCTTTATTTTAAAAAGTAATATGGCAGAAATTATTTTTTTTTATTATTAATTATTAAGCGAGTTATTTCGTTTCACGATTTACCTTTACCAAATATCTCACATGTAGCTGAGGCTAAGGAATTTTGGTATTTAAACACTTCACTCTCCACTTTCCGGCGAATCCATAAATAAACTTAATACCTTAATATAGATTCTACTATATATGAGTAAAATTGTATTAAATTATTTTAAAAATATACGCGACGATTACATCGCATTGATTTGTTTAATTACAAAAAAAAGCATCAGATATTTTTTTATGATAACTTCTCAATGTCTTACATTAAGAAAATAAAACATCTTTCATAGACTTAATATTATCAAATTTAATAAAATAATAATGATCAAACACATATCGAATTCATAATGTTAACATTCCAATAAGATATATACGTACAAGTTTTAATGACTAGTATATGCAGTAATGATACAAAAAAAAGTTCATCTATTATATTATTTACAACATGTATAGTATTATCTAAGAAGGCGTCCCTAAAGATGTATTTACAATCACAAAATTTTAAATTTAACAATAAAAAGCTTCTCGTCCCCAAATTGATAACACAAATTGACATAATTTTCTATATAAAAATACTATTTGAAATACAAACAAGCCTCATTGACTTAATTAAATATAGATATGTATTTGATATTGACAAACACTATGATCTGCTATTAAACGGGATAGAACGCTTAAGTAACGGGAGAAATTAACTTATCTATGTCATTACTTACAAACAATTATTTGTAGTGCCTTAACAATTGTCCTCCGAGAGTTGGGTTCAGACAGTGTATTAACAAGTATTAATAATAAGATAAGATACAATTTATCACGTTTCTAACAGCGTTAAAGAACTTATAAGTTGGAAAAGCGAAAGTATTAACAGCATTATACTTAATGTAGACGCCCCGCTCGCGCTCCGCACTGAAACAAACAAGACGTTTATTATTCTGGTTAATGGAGGTACTTTTTGGAAATGAAACGATGATAGCTCTTTAAAAAACTTTGTTTTGTCGGCCTCTTTAAATTTCAATAAGTTCTGACATTAAGAGCTTGTTAGGATCCAGTTGAATAAATAATATTAGGATTGAAATTTTCACTCAATTGAACGCTTATTTTGTATAACCTTTAATAAAAGTATAAGCTTCTAATGTACTATAAATTATGATCAAGTATTTATTTTTCTACGTTAAACTTTCCAATAAAAAATAAATTTTCAATCATTAATATATAATATATATATTAATATATATATATATATATATATATATATATATATATATATATATATATATATATATATATATATATATATATATATATATATATATATATATATATATATATATATATATATATATATATATATATATATATATATATATATATATATATATATATATATATATATATATATATATATATATTAAAATCGATAATCATACATTATGTCAAAAATAACCCTATATTAGTGTAGGCTCAAATGCTTTCTAATTTTATATAATCACAGTATAAATATTAATACAATATAATGTATAAATTATTTTTTCTGCATCTCCACCTGTGTGGAGAATAAGAGAGTTAGAAAAAACAAAGAATCATAGAGATAGAAAAAACAAAGAATCGTGTCTAAGCGCTCTCGGTTGCTCTGCACAAAGGTTCATTGAGTTACATACTAACTATTAACGTAATAAAATACCGCCTTATTGATAACATCCAACAAAAGAATATTTTTCATTTCCAACCAGTAGTTTCTGAAATTATAGCATTCAATAAAACTCTTTTGTTTTGTAATGTAGGTATAGATTTATTTTTTATAGACTTTCTTTATACTTTATAATATAGAAAAGATTACATACGAGTATATATCGAAGCCTGCCCTGGTGCTGGGGCCTAAGTGTGACTGCGGTAAACGGGGCAGGTTGTGGATTCGAACCTCATCCGGAGAAATACAATATTTCATATTTTATAATTAAACTACCTGACCCGGCAAATATTGTTTTGCCATAAAAAGGGACATGTTAAGTTTGTTTAACCCTTATTACTCAGGGGTTTGAAAAATAGCCAATCGAATGATGTTAAGGGCAATATTGTTTTAAATTAAATACTCGTGATGAATAGCGTTTTATTTGGATAAGAATTGTTTATAATTAGTCCTTGGCAAATAATGCATTATTTTAAAACAAATTTAGTTATATAGATAGTTTAGTCATATGCTATCGCGGACTTTTTTTTTAGAAATTTTAAAGGAGTACAATTCTGTCATACATATTTTTTGCGAAATTTTAATTGTTTAAACGCAACGCTCGCAGCGGAAAGTCTCAATTAGGAAAAAAATCCCCCGGTTTAAAAACATTCTTAATTGGTGCCCCGGCATTGGTCTTAGCGTGATGATATATAATATCTTCATTTCTTCTCTCAGGTAAAAAGGTAAAACTTGACGTGGATTCCGCTACACAACACACAACACCTTAAATTCGGCGGAAATTGTGGAGCGGAACGGAGTGTCTTTACTAGGCTTCTAAGTTTCCTCTGCCTATCCTGCCATGTTCGGCATACACACGTACACGCGTGAAGCTGAACAAATTTCATATATTTTACTGAATTTCATGACCTTTTCACTAAAAATTTCATGGTATTATTGTCTATACTTTTTGAAAAAGGTCGGAAAAATACCCTCTGAAAGGCGTGGCCACAGAAAAGTGTTGAGAATATGAATTCTGTATGAGACAATTTTCTTTAAAAAGGAGTCATCAAAAGCTAAAACTTTTCGTATCATTACTGTTTTTAATATTTTTTTAGATTAATATTTTTTTCGAATATTTAAGTGAAATATACTTATTAATCACGTACGTATTATTAAGCCTTCCTAATCGTACCAAGTTAGGTAAAAAATCACTTTAATTTTAATATAATCAAAAATATCAATACTGTTTTATACAATTTTTGAATATATCTAAATGAAACAGATGTTGCGTGAAAATAGGTTTAGCGTAAGTATAAAAATCTCGGAAGGCACGGTTCAACGTTCGGTCCTAGGATCGTTATACTTATTTGTATTGAATAAATTATATATATTGGATAAATTATATGAATATAATATTTAATAATTGTATTTCTTATCAATACGCTGATGTTACTTGTATGCATGTAGCTGGTAGACGTGAGTGAAGGAATATTTTGACATGTTAAATTAATGGTGTCATGATAATAAACTAGTAATAAACCCACAAAAAATTAAATTGATGCATATTCATTCATTGAATTTGAAAGTTAGTATCAATATAAATTGCAATTTGATAGCCCATATTCAACTGTTTTTACTATGTTTTAAAGTGTTATTCCACACTTAGGACAGAAAATACTAAACTTAAATTTAATTAAATTTATTAAGCGTATAAAAATTTTGAACGAAGCAGTTCAAAATTTTTATACGCTTTTTAAAATTTAAGTTTAGTACCATATTCAACTGCTTTCACAATCCTAGCAAACACTGTGCTCCTATTGTAGTCGTACTTTCCCATAAATATATAGAATTAACAATTGACCACAACTTTAACTGGCACAAATTTATTAATTAGGTATGTGGTAAGCAAAGAGCATTTTTGATGAATATTAAAAAAGTATTTAAATATATAAAACTAAGATAATGCTCTATACGCGTTAGTTGATTCAATTATGTTAAATGGACTTAGTAGTTACGGTAGAATGGATACAACATACTTGAGCTAGATATATCGGTTAAAAATCAAATTACAAATAAGTATTAATGAAAATAATTCTTTAGAAATACTGCTAAAATATTCCCATTCATGACGAAATTTAATTTACAATATTAAATGAAAATAAGCATAAATTTGCTTCATTATCGGATAATAATAACAGAGAACGCACATACGTCTTAGACGCTAAGGTTCGAAGTAAAAGTACCGAGGAGAAATAACTAATTATGAAAGAAATAATATTTAAATGTAATATAATTGAGACGTTGAGGTCCTTGAGACAAACCTTTGTGGATATTTGTAGAGGATAATTATTGTATTTGTATTTATATTTTATATTAATCATAAATATTTATAATAATCTCATATACATTATAAATTTTGTTCAACCCTTTAGAGTTGTGTAAATAGATGTAAAAAATATGTAAATTATATTTTACATTATGACAGGATAATATCCAATAACCTGAGTTAAGTAAGTGTGTGTGAATCTATATAAAATTTATGTTAAAATTAATAATATACTTATATAGCGTGGAGAATTTCCATAAAAGAATTAGGACAAAAGTTTCATTGGCACTTTATGGTTGGTTTATCATACGTCATAATAAATAGAGAACTAGATATCGGGTGAAGAAATATTTAAGACTGAAAAGTGAGATTAATATCGTAAACGTAGGTTATGTATGTATTCGGACAACCACAACGCCTCTTTATTGGACCTTCTGCTGACTTCACACCCAGAACAGTACCAGGTTGTCGTCGATCCCCCCCTAGGGTCTTCAGACCACTGCCTGGTACGGAGTGCTGTGCCCATTAACCGCGTCAGTCGCAGAACACCAGCGACTCGTCGCGTCTGGCACTACAAGTCAGCAGATTGGGATGGGATGCGTACGTTTTACTCATCCTATCCCTGGGGGCCGGTTTGCTTCTCTTCTGATGATCCTAGTGCTAGTGCCGCTGCTGTCGCCGACGTGGTTCTGCAGGGTATGGAACTTTACATTCCTAGCTCTGTAGTGCCAATCGGTGGCAAGTCACAGCCTTGGTTTGATACGTCTTGCAAACTTGCAGCTTCTGGCAAGCGCGAGGCATATCGAATCTGGGCCAAGGCACTTGCCACTAGGTACTTTAAGTGGCAAATTGCCAGAGCAAGGTCCGAGCACATCGCTAAAATCGGCGAGAAGCTTGAGAGCTATCCGTCCGGAACTCGACAGTTTTGGGCCCTCTCAAAGGCTGCGCTTGGCAACTTTAGCCGGCCATCGCTTCCACCGCTACGCACAGAAAATGACATCCTGGTCCATACGGCGAAAGAGAAAGCCGATCTCCTGGGCGCTCTCTTTGCCTCAAACTCGACTATGGATGACCGAGGAACAACGCCGCCGACCATCCCGCGGTGTCAGAGCTCAATGCCTGACATTAAATTTAGTCAGAAAGCTATTAGGCGAGCTCTGTCTTCCTTGGACATCCACAAGTCGAGTGGGCCAGATGGCATTTCTCCTCTTGTGCTCCGTTCGTGTGCTCCTGAGCTGACACCGGTGCTAACGCGTCTATTTCGGCACTCTTACTCAGTTGGCGTAGTCCCAGATTCGTGGAAGAGCGCTCTTATCCACCCGATTCCGAAAAAAGGCGATGGTGCCGATCCAACTAACTACAGGCCTATTGCTATTACCTCCCTGCTCTCAAAAATTATGGAGAGCATAATTAATAGCCAGCTCTTGGTTTACCTGGAGGATCACCGATTGATTAACGACCGCCAATATGGCTTTCGTCGGGGTCGCTCAACCGGTGATCTTCTGGTTTACCTAACCCACCGCTGGGCTGCGGCTATTGATAGCAAGGGAGAGGGCCTGGCAGTTAGTTTGGACATGGCAAAGGCCTTCGATCGTGTGTGGCACGGAGCGCTCCTTGCGAAACTTCCATCTTACGGGCTTCCCGAGAATTTATGCAAGTGGATTGCTAGCTTTCTCACTGGGCGCAACATCAAGGTCGCTGTCGACGGTTTTTGCTCCAAATACATGCCCGTGAACGCCGGCGTCCCCCAAGGCTGCGTGCTGTCCCCTACGCTATTTCTTCTGCATATCAATGATATGTTAGAGGACTCTAACATACATTGTTATGCAGATGATAGCACTGTGGACGCTGTATACTCCGGCCATGCAAGTCTTTCTCGGGAAAACGTCGACCAGTGCCGAAATCAACTTGTGTCTTGCGTTGAGGCATCCCTCGAGAATGTCTCCGCATGGGGTGAAAAGAACCTTGTTCACTTCAACCCCCAGAAGACACAAGTCTGCGCGTTAACCGCTAAAAAAACCCCATTTGTCGTATCACCAGTTTTCGAGAACACTCCCCTTAAAGCCGCGCCCTGTATCAGTATATTGGGTCTCAGCTTTTCGAACGACTGCCAGTATCGCGATCATCTGGAAAGCAAGGCCAAGTTGGCCTCGAAGAAACTGGGGGTCATCAGCAGAGCGAGACAGTATTTCACGCCAAAACACCGTTTAGCCCTGTATAGGGCCCAGGTGCGGCCTCATATGGAATACTGTTCTCACCTTTGGGCTGGTGCACCCCAGTATCAGCTTGAACCATTTGATCGCATACAACGTAGAGCCGTTCGAATCGTTGGGAACCCAGTGATCTGTGTGGGGCTTGATACTTTGGCTTTGCGTAGAGACGTATCCTCCCTGTGCGTTCTCTACCGCATTTATCACGGGGAGTGTTCTGGAGAACTGTTTGACTTGATACCTGCCGCCGAATTTTCCAACCGCACAGTACGTCACAAACTAAAGTACCATCCACATCATCTGGACACGTGGCATTCGACTACTGTGCGGTTTCGTAGGAATTTTCTTCCACGCGCCACACATCTGTGGAACGACCTACCCGCGGCAGTATTTCCAGGTCGATACGACATGGGTACCTTCAAAAAGCGCGTCTACCTCCACCTTAAAGGCCGGCAACGCCCTTGTAGCTCCCCTGGTGTTACACGGGGCCGTGGGCGACGGTGATCACTCACCATCAGGTGAC
This sequence comes from Eueides isabella, assembly GCA_019049475.1. Classification (NCBI taxonomy): domain Eukaryota; kingdom Metazoa; phylum Arthropoda; class Insecta; order Lepidoptera; family Nymphalidae; genus Eueides; species Eueides isabella. The sequence continues at coordinate 10,621,960 of CM032393.1, forward strand.
CCGTTCGCTCGTTTGCCTTGTCTTTTCCATAAAAATAAAAAAAAAATCCTTTACTATATGAGAGTATTGGTGAAATCTGTTTCTTCTGTTTTTGTTCACTAAATTACTTGATATTAGAAATGTTAGAAACATGGATATGCTTACAAAATGTGTCCGTCCATCCAAACTACGATGGTAATCATGAGGATTATGAGGCTGCTTCATTTCGATGTATTAACTGTACTATGTAACACATGGCCTTATATAAAATTTATACATTGTTTACAAAAATAATTCGTTATTTAATAAATGACTTAATGCAAAATTACATATCCTTTATAAATAATGAATATTATTTATAAAGGATATGTAATTTTCTCTTACAAGAACTCGGCATCCAAGAGATGGCTTACTCAGATGGTTAATTGCCAAACATATATACATTATTTTTTAAGTAACATATAAAATTAAAAAAAATTATATCAAAACATATATCTATGGTTTAAGGAAATATCCTGTCGAAAGTATCTTGAATATTGAGTACTTTCATTTTCAGAAAGCAAAAATTGTCTTTGACCTTTAACAAATGTTAAACAATAGAGAAAATCTCTATTGTTGCACTCATCGAGACTAGGTTGTCGGCGAACTTTATGTTAGTTAAGTACCATATTTTGTCACGTTTTTCGATCCCCACCCGAGAAAATGAAATATTTAATATTTTCAATTTAAATATTTGATTTCATCGCTCTGGTAACAAGTCAGAGCGCGGTGTTAACTCCGCAACTCAACACACAATGACTCAATTTCCACAGAAGGACTGTCTTAATATTATTATGTTATATTGCAAATTGAAATATTATTAAAGAAATATACTAATTTTAAAAACTAGTTCCGTATCTATTGATCACAATATGCAGACGACTTTGTTATTTATAAAACTTCAACTAATAATTAAGAAGTTTTAGAGTTGCTAAACTCCACAAATATTTTAAATGACAGCTTAGACAGTTTTACCCTCAATATTTAAATTCGTATTTTAAACAAAGGCTATAGAATGTTTAGAGCTTTTGTAGATTATGTGTAAAGAGATAATTAATACAGTCCGTAAACGGGTGTATGGTCCAACCTCGCTCGCTTAGGTCCTATTGATTACGCAAGTTTTTTTATACTTTTATTATTAGATACCTAATATACAAAATCATCATTCATGAAATGAGAAGTGAAATAAAAGTAAAACCACTATTCGTCGTCGTTGTTACTTACCTATGTATTATACTCAATGACGGAATACAACTAGTTTTTACAGACCAACGGTGGATGCATTAATCTATTTTCTAAGTTTGCATAGTAATTTTAATTTTCCTATGTATAAGGACATTCAAAAATACCCGCATTTATTTTAGTTCACAACTGTTTTAAAATAAGGAAACAAATGTAATAATGGCACGATACGAGAATTTCTTTTTAGATTTAAATAATTTATGTTGTGATTTTATCATTAATTGATCAAATGATACTTACAACAAAAAAACTTAAAAGATAAAGCCCTTGAGGTGTTTCCTTTTATAAGTACGAAAAAATATAGCAATAAAATTTCAGACAAAGTCCAATGTATATATGGAGAAAATCGCATAAGCAGCGACTCTATCGTATATATAGAATCGACCCATCACATTAATACAGCCATATTAATAGATTTAAAGTTTTTATCACCATTTTTCTCGGTGTAGCTCGACATTTCCAGGAACCTAGAATATTGAAAAGGTTTTTAGAAAAAGGTGTCCATTATAAAACGATCCAGCTACATCGATTAATAATCGAACTATAAACAGACGAAATACAGTTGTAGCACTTACATTTTGTTCTACGCACATACCAAACAAAAAGTTCTTATATTTAATAAGTAAATCAACATCATCTAATTTGGTCGTTTACGATTCTCACCCTATTGATGATGTCTATCAAATAATAAAAAAAATACGTCATAGATTTTATGAAACATGTAACTGATTATCTTTTTTGGCTTTACTTCTTTTAGACAAGGAAAGCACTTGATGAGCTAGCACTGTTTTATTTTGAATCCGCACCTCTTAGAAAAATAAATATACTTTATAATTTTGATCCAGTTCTCTAAATATACAAACTGTATAAATAACTTTTAATCTCATATAAATAAAAATAATGCGGAAAAAAAATCACAAGCTATAGAGTGACCCCTTAAAAATCCGTTTTAGATATTGAAGAAGTAAATAATACTTACCGGGACGAGAAAAAGCAGGACTAGCAACGATAATAAGTGAGACGCAATTAAATAAACTTGTAAAAAGACCAGCCTCGTAGTCTGTTTTTCTACAGTAAAACTATGTAAAATTAATTTAACACTTAGTTGTATATTAATACATTTATTACGTTTTTAATATATAAATTGAATTCCATCAGCCATCCATCAGTGCGAACAAAAATAACTATAATTAAGATGTCCCTTTCCGGAGTGAGAAAAAAAAACTTCAATAGCCACGATTCATCTACTAATTTAGTTTTCATGTACAACGACAACTTTAGACGATAAGAGTAAGCACAGACAATAATAAAGGTTATTAAGTAAATCCAAAATAAACTCCCTTAAGCGTCATTACGATATGAATAATATGGATGTTAATGAAATCGTTTGAGAAACAAGGGGAATAACTAATTAGACGTGATTTAATACAATATCTTCGTATTGTTTCCATTAACGGGTTAGGATGAATGAGGTTAAGATTCGTGGAGAAATATCAATGTTGATATTATAATAATAATTATTAGTTAATTCAATTGTGCCCTATAGCATAGTAGTATTTTACTTATATTGTAATCTTATTTAGATAATATTTGTAATTTCTTATATTAGTAAATCAATCCTAAGGTATTAATTGTTAGAAAATATTTTTTTGGATCCACACTGAAAGTGATATGATTCATTTTCACTTTATGAAAGTCGCAAATTTTAAACTAAATAACGTAATATCACTCATAACGAAATCTGAGACACTGATAATAAAACATTAAGAAAATAAAAGCAAGCGAGTTCAATTTTATATAAAAGTAACTTCATTTTAAATAAAGTTCGTTTCGTTCAAAAATGTTATGCTGTAGACTTGGCTATATGACCCGAGTCTAGATTCATTGCAGATTTACCGTTCCACAAGCTCCATTAGCTATATTCCCATAAATCTAAATGACAATAATCTTTTAATGCTTCATTCCTAAATATTACATATCGAACTTTGAAAATATATTATCTTAATATTCCGTTAAGATTTTTTTTAATAGATAAGTTGAAACCAATATTTTCTTGCCATTTTAATTTATATATTAGAAAATATAACTTCTTTAGAGTGATTTGTGATGTGATTTGCCTTGTTACCATAGCTTCTAGTTTCTTCGAATGAAGATCGAATCTACGATCACATATTATAAATGCTCAGGCAAACACACAAAATATTAAAAGAACCTTTTCATTTTGGATCCTTTCGACTGAGTGACTTCGGTAAATGCCTCTTATAATATTCTCGCACATGTTTATTATATGTATATTTATATGTAAATATAGACTTACCTAATAACATAGCTTCTTTACTATCAGCTACTTGACTATTCCCTACAACAGCTTCACTGCCTTCCCGCCACGCTAGTGCTACCCTAGCGGTGCATCGCACTTCCATTGTGCGTCCAGGAGGTACTCGTAGACCCAAGGCCGTCGATAATAATCCATGGGCGTGTTTTATACGAGGATATTCGATTAGTAAATTTGGGTCTGTTACCTAAAAAAAATATATTTAAATATATACATTGACCAATTTCACTAATTTCTTGGTAAAATTTAGGTCTCTCTTGAAATGAAAAAAAATATTAATATTATATATTACTTATATTTTACTGGATATTATCACGAAAACGCAAATGAGCATACATTAAACTGTCCTTTAAATCTAGTATTAGTAAAATAACACAAAAAAATCGGTCAAGTTCGAGTTCCGAGAGGACTCCGTACCAATTCCAGGATTTTTTTTTACCGGAAAGAACACCTATAAAAGTTGACAAACTTATGTTTGCACCTGCTATGTACCTATGAATAAAATTGCTTTATGTTATATATTTAACTATGCACTCATTTTGCATGAATTAAAATACAATAATAATAATTGTACTGTATTGTTTTTTTCACAACAATCCAAGCTCCTAGGTCAAGCTTCTCAATCAATCAAACTTCTAGGTCCACGCATTCGAAGGATACGCGTTTGAATGCGTTGACTAAAAAGCTTAATTTTTCTCTGCTACAGAAGACCGTAGGCATGTATATTTAATATTAAATTCACCTAGATAAAAATACACAGGCATTGATAATTTTACAATGAACTGATATAGATCAAGTTCCAAAACGAATAGTCGTTTGTATCTTTTAGAACCTTAAAAATCACAAAATATCATATAAAATTTACAGCTACTTATAAAACAAATAATACATAAAACATCACATATTCGTTGTGATCGAAATTCCGTCTACGCTACTATAGTTAAGTAGTGGTAATAAAATGAATGCGTAATCTATTTTAGATATATGCACGGTGTTATTTTTAAACCATTAGCGTCAAATCAAAGTGAATTAGGTTATACAAAACTGAAAATTTAACAATACAGGTCCATTAGCGTTCACTCGTTGATGTTTTAAAGCTTTTGATGAAATTATAAATAATTTAAATTGTTAGTTGTATCTAAAATAGTAAAATCTTTCTTTATATATATTTTTATAGTTTAACGCTGTATCTCGTTTACAGTAGTGTAGGCAGACGAAAACTGGGAACCTCATGTTAAGACAATCTTCCCGTTCTTTCTATTAGAACGATTCCATCGCTTTTTGCCAGAAGAAATATAATATTTAGCATATACAGCTACTAGCGATAGCGATTTTAAATTCGTACGCCTCCGTGGCCCACCCTGTACATAGTATGAGAACGAGAGAAAGTAGAGTTTCACAAATTTCCTTCTACGCCCGAATTTAAGACAATTCTTACTGACATATAAATCGCTGCACTTTTGTTTTACCAAATTAGGTATTTAAAACAAATTTGTTTTCCGTGTTGGGATCAACCCTTAACCACCGTTTTCACTTGACAGTCAGAAGCTGTCCCTCAGCGCCACTACAACTTTAATTATATATTATATATAAATTTTATTATATATTGCTCAGACAAACATAAAAATATATTCAAATTTACCTTTCGTCCCTCCATTTCCTCGATAACACAAGAAAACAAACGACTCTTGCGTACACTGACATTTTATAATCTTATAAGGATGCCGTTTTTACCTTTTAACCTACGAAACCCTAAAGATAACACGTTAAGTATTTTGAACAATTTGCCATGGAAAAAAATATAAATACATTTGTGATTTAACTTTGAATGAGTAAGTTGCCATTTAGTGTATAGTTAATAGAAATATAAAGAGTATACAAAAGAATTTAATTTTAAAAATTTTAAAAGGGTAAAGTATAAATTACGCTTTCTTCGCTATTCAAACTAATAGCGTACAAAATTATGAAGTAAAAATTCGAAAACCTCCCAGCGACGAAGCTAATTTAGAATTTTTCTTGGGTTTAACTTTGGCAAAGTTTTGAATACTTTTCTGATTAACAATCTGATAATGGCTATAATCTTTCCAAACTTCTATTGTTCCCAAAAATCCGTACGACCTTTTGGTTTTTATTAAACTCAAAAAGTTGCTAAATTCCTTTGTTATAATATAATTAATACAATATTTTACGTTTATCTAAACCAAGCACAAAATAAATACAATAGGTTAAGATTTTGTATATTTATTTTATGAAATTAAAACAAGGAAATATATTTATAACGAGGTAACATATTTTTTTTCCATATATCATGAGATCAGAAAAGAAAAATAAATAGTATATAAATCTAATTTCCATGAAAGTATAAGGTGACGTATCGTGAGAGTAACCCAAAGTCAACACTAAATCTAAAAGAAAATTTAAAAGCTACAGAACAATAGCTATTATTTTATAATGTAATATATAGGAAATTTCTAAATAATATTGTTTTTTAACTTAACCGTATGTCCAAAGAATATACAACATGTAATTTAAAAAGATTCCTGTCCCTTTACGTAAATTATAACTACAGAGAGTGGTCAGGTTAACAAAAGTTACTTCCCGGTGATCTACTGTCCTACAAAATTAGTACGGAACCCTTGGTGGGTGAGTCGGATTGATTTTTTTTTATTTATTGTACATAAATATAGTATACTAATTTTGATCAAAATAATCTCTAATTATAACATAACATAGGTTTTAAGAAGCAAAGTAAAAAGTAAACTGTACAAACCTTTTCACCATCTATATCCCAACTTAAAACTGCTGCGGGATACGACCGCCCTGAGGTACAATTTAGAAATAAAGAATCACCTCGTCTATTTTCCTCTTCATTACCTGTTATCCTTGGGCCTTCTCGTGGCAAATCTAAAAAAAAAGCAACGGTTTCGGACACAAGAACTCTAATATAGTCTGCCTAACTGCCTTTAACTTTTTGCGACAAGAGAATTCATTTAGGTCTGACACAATTACCTTTTGCTACTGGAGCTAATTGAAATCATGAAATAAGGAAAAAATAGGGATATATATTTATATTTTATTTTTACATTTTTTACTTTTACGCTTTACGTTATTTTATAGCATAGTATGATACTCCTTTCAGTACTTAACACCCAAATTTTACAGAATGCGTGTAATTCTGACATCTAAAATTCTGTTGAGCAGGTAAAACTCAATGCCACGCTTTATTTAAGACAACAGTTTAAAATGACTAAAAGATTATTTTAGCTTATTTGTGTACGTACTTAAGCGGGTAAACGAAAATAATAATTTTCTCTTCAAATTTCCTCGATTGAGGATCGAATCAACTATCATTATGTTTAGACGCAATTCTTCTGGGCTAACAGAGCCTTCTTTATTTTAATGGAGAAAATTGTTTTTTTTTTTCAAAAAATCTTTGAAGTTTAGAAATAAGTTATGTTCATCGTGGCATAACTATGCTAACTTCTCTTATGAATCAAAAATTAAACTAAAAATAAACAAAAAAACAATGAATAAAGTTTGCGTTGTCGGACAGCCTTAAGCCTACAATAATATCCTGCTTCGTTCAAAAAAAATGTTATACGCTTTTTAAATTTAAGTTTAGTATTTTCTGTCCTAACATAGTAAAAATATACTTATCAATTATTAGGAGACATTGCGATGATAAATTTTAAAATAGAGTGAAAGTTCTATATTAAATATTTTTAAATTATGCTTAATAAAGGGATCATTTTGCAATCTATCTTTTGTATATGAAACCTTGTTAATAATATATAAACAAGTGACAAATTTCTCGATCTTCAGTAAGTTGAACAACGAATAATATTAATTAAATAAATAATACTTTTCTCATTGTAATATAGTAATGTTTTACATAAAAAATAGATATACGTATAGCTAATCGAAATATTTGCTTAATAGATTTAAATGACAAATAACAAGGAAGGGTCGTTGCTGCTAAAATATATAGTCGTCATTTTATAGTTTCAGTCAATTTCACAAAATTAACTTGTTTTTAAATAATGCAATTTTTTTTATATTTTTTTTAAATAATGCAACTCGTTTTAAAAATCATATTTTTTATTAAATAATTGATAATTTTATACACATTTATATTTATATTGTTCACAAGAAATATTTACTCTCTCTAGAGATAAAAAAATAAAGGTTTAAGAAAAAAAAAGAAACAGACATCACTTTTTACATCCGAAAGGCTAAATTGATTTATACTTTATGGTTTATATATAGTGAGCCAATTCCTATATAAATATCGGTCTCGGTCAAGGATAGCGCTAAATAAATACAATTCAGACCATTTGAGTGTCTGGCCGTCGAACTAACTTAAAAGAATTTTGGTGTACACCTAGGCGTAGACTGCATTGTATAAATGAATAGAATACATAATGTTAACATTATATATGAGAAAATATTTGGAAGTACAGCCTTATCTTATTATTATTGAAGAAATAATGAAAAACAATCATAAAAAACGTTAAGTAAGCAAAATATATATTATAAGTATTAAATTACTAAAGTATATTATGATTTCTTACAATACGCTTTCCTCATTCCATAATATGAATTTAGTATAAATGTAAATTATACTTACACGCTGTTTTTCCTGTTTAACGTAGGTAAGTATTAGCATTTCTTTAGTATTCACGTAATAACAAAAGAATAGTATGTTTTTTTTTATTTTAATACCATTGTTGACATGAATATAATTTTAACAGTGTTATGTGTGCGTGGATAAGTCACATTATTTCTATTGTAATAAACTAATATTTATATTAATTAAAGTAATTATAATAATTAATAGCTTTTGACTATTTTATAACTGAAAGGAAAAAGAATAATTTTAATATTTATTTAATACATACATATTACTTCCATTTTGCTTTCTCCCGCGGCTGATGCGAAACTAGGTGCTTCTGCCGATACTTCGCAACGGTATAGGCCGGATGATTTCAATGTCACCGGATGCAGTACAACTTTTTTATCGTCGGATTTTGATAGCTAAAACAAAATGTATAATTTATAATACAACAATTAACATTTTTAAGTTTTTATTACACTTAAAAGAAAATGCAAATACATTTTAACGCAGCGGGATTTGAATCCACTAGTATTGGAAAGGTTAAAGAGGTCTCATTATGTTTAAAACTTACTACATTTTCTAAAAAAGTACATAACAATTAATAGACACATTGGATTTAAGACTTTTCTGTCTAACTCAATTGTTTTTAAACTGTTGTTACGGAAAATAAACGTACTAGCTATAACGTAGCAATACGTAGGTGTCTGCTACGCCAGATTTCCATCGGGACTTTAAATATTTTATTTCAATATACTATAGCTATTGGTTATAATATCTGGCTTATAAATGATTATTATATTTATACTATTTTAATCTCCACGCATTCCCACATTTGTATAGACTCGCTTTCCAATGTTTCTTCCCACTTTCATAATATTGCGTGTTGAGAAGTGAAACTCAACGTCATGCTTTATCTTCTAGCCAGAGTGGACCTAAGAGAACTACGCACCCTAACATCTTTCTACGATAGTTTAAATGTAGTGAGTTCTAATGTATTTAAACTTCAATAATAAGATATTAAAAAAAAACCATTTAAAATACATGTTAATACACAGAATGGCAGGTACTAGCGTGGATGTCACAGTGAGAATGAAGAAGAACGTGCTCAGGTGGTTTGGGCACATCGAGCGAATGAGTGAAGGAAGAATGGTAAAAAAGATTTATGAAGGCAAAGTGAGTGGTAAGAGAAGAAGGGGGAGACCTCGGTTGACCTTCGAAAACACAGTATCTACGATACTGGAGGAAGGTCACGTAAAAAGCATGAGGACCCCCCGGAGGGCATGTATGAAGAGTATAATGTATTTAAACTTCAATAATAAGATATTAAAAAAAAACCATTTAAAATACATGTTAATACACAGAATGGCAGGTACTAGCGTGGATGTCACAGTGAGAATGAAGAAGAACGTGCTCAGGTGGTTTGGGCACGTCGAGCGAATGAGTGAAGAAAGAATGGTAAAAAAGATTTATGAAGGCAAAGTGAGTGGTAAGAGAAGAAGGGGGAGACCTCGGTTGACCTTCGAAAACACAGTATCTACGATACTGGAGGAAGGTCACGTAAAAAGCATGAGGACCCCCCGGAGGGCATGTATGAAGAGGTTGATGACAGTGGACGAGGCGAAAGAGGTATGCCGAGACCGTAGCGTTTGGCGCTCCGTTCTCTCTGCCTACCCCGCTAGGGATATAGCGTGAAGCTAAGTAAGTATGTAAGTAAGTGTATATAGTCAATAAAATTAGACTTTATATATAAATTATCTTTACCTAATACTATAGAACTAATAAATACAATATACTTGAAATACTACAAGAATATTAATTTGTAATATAGCAAGAATGCAGATAAATACCGTTCATAATATCATTATTTTCTTAGCTGTTTACACACACGCGTATTTATCTTTCTTGTATGTATAGATTCGCTGAAGAACAATTACGTTTTGCCTATAAAAATAGAATGTGAAAAAGATCGGAATTGTATACGAATAAAATAGGATACTTTCTATTATTTTCTTTTCACGATTACTCTTCATAGATATATATTTGCTACTTAATGTAGCGTAAGATTGGTGAAGCCGTTGTGTTTCATGTTATTCCAGCAAATGGAATTTCTGCTAACATATACCAGCGTATAGTGTAACTTGAAAACAGTGTGTATGAAGTCGAGCATCGTAAAACAGCATGAAAATACTTCAATTTCTACTGCCGCCTGCTCTGTAATGGTGCGAAAAATATATCTAAAAAAGTAATTCCTAATTTATTAATAAAAAATATTTAATGTTTCAATCCGAGCAATCAAAACTAAACACAAAGTAAAATAATAAATAATTTCGCATAACATAAATAAAATTGGTCGCAACCCAAAAAGATTTCTGTGATAAAAAAAAAAACAAATTTCTTACTAATTAAATCTAAATATAAGCAGTTCATAATTCATTAAACAGAAATTACGACAAATAAATCGTTCAAGTATCTTTGAGCTCATTTAACCTTCTCAACTCGTCGAGTGCTTCTTAGTAAAACGATTTAAAGAAAGTACTTACGTCGACTTTGATCCCTTCAACTTTATAGGAGTGTTTTGGCGGCTCATATTTAGGCATGTATCGGTAGAACTCTTCATTATCTCTGTACCATTTGACGGAGTAAAGTTTGTCGTCGCCCAATTCGTAATCGCAGTCTAATTGCGCTTGCTGACCCCTCAGTCGATGCGAAGGGATCGAGACACGAACTATCCTTAATAATAAGGATTCTGTAACAAGAAAATTAATCTTCTCAAGGATACTTCAGTTACTTTTCTAGACACATTTATTATACGAGATCCCTAATATTAGTACCCGCCTTCGAGTAAAAGGCGAGTGTGGTTTTTATGTACGATAATAATAAAATATCATAGAGTGAGGTTATGTTCATTCCTTTGTTCATGTATTTTTATAGCGTTTTTATTTTATATGTACAATTTGTGTATCAATTTTTACTAAATATATGGAAATATTGAGGCCTGTCGTGGCGCAGCCGCACAAGCGTGTGACTGTAACCGACAGGTTCTGAATTCGATCCCCGGTGGAGGAAATGAAATATTTAATATTTTCAATTTAAAATATTTAATGTGTAATTTCTTCGCTCTGGTAATAAGGCAAAGCGCGGCGTTGAGTTCCGCCACTCAACACGCAATGCCTCAAATTCGGCGGAAAGTGGGGAACCGAATTGGAGCGGAGTGTCTTAACACTAGATTCCCGGGTTCCCTCTGCCTACCCTGCCTCGTGCGGGATACATCGTGAAGCTAAGTAAAGTAAAGTAAAGTATTAGTGATAGATAATTTTAAGTGTTAAATTAATATGAATTTACTAGTTCTTTATAGCATCTTCTCTTTTATGTCATATGAATAAAAACCCCATTTTCGACTATAAACCATGGACGTTTTTTTTTTAGAAAACATATTTATTAAATGTTTTTCTTTTCTAGGTGTAGAATATCCAACTAAATGTGTTATAAACATGAATCACTATTTCATCTAAAATAATCAATAGAGATAATATATTCAATATCTTGCAGATATTTTAATAAATATAACCACTTCACTATTTACAACATTTGTATGAATGGGCGAATTATCAAATTGTGTGGTAAGCCAAAATAAACTTTCTATAACGTAGATGATTGCATAAGTTTGCAATTATTAGCTATCCCACGTAGTATATTATTATCGATTTACAAACTTATTTTGGAAAGTTAAACTTCATTGCTAACTTACATTCATAGCAAATTTATATTAGTTTAGAACTAAATTTGTAAATGGTTAAGCCAAATGAAAATTTATTTCCAGCAAATAAACTAAACGAATATTTGAAATTGTGTTTCAAGATGCTTTTTTTTAATAACTATTTGAATCATCGTAACATTTTTTGTATCTTTTTATATTTTCCGGAGTATATAGAAGAAAATATATTGAAAAGATATGAAAGATATAAAATTATCTCAATTTTCTTTAAAAACAATGCCACACACTGCTACTTGGAGAAATTAAAATAAAGAAGTAGGAAAATAGCTTAATTTATATATACGCCACTCTGTCCTCTACATTTTAGTTAAAACTAAATTCACGGTAGGATAGTCTAATACAATACGTAATATATTAATTGTTCTTAGCTCCAGGGGATTTCCACAATTTGCCAGTACGCATGCCAATGGGACGAAGCAGTGGAATGACGTTTACTGATGTTAATTTAACGCTTTATGCACAATATATTCATGCCTAACTGCGTCATTGGTTTATTAGCTAGCTAAATAGTTACAGATTCTGCTCATTAATATACGTGCGATGCGTTTTCTAGGTATCTCTGCTTTACATCGTTGTTAATAAAATCTAGGTGTATAATATTTGTTTATTTTAGCAAATTTAGTTTAATTTTAACATTAGTAATTCAAAATCAAAGTCAAGTAGTTTTATTTAAAATAACATACTATTTTTCGAACGTCGAAAGAATTACCACCGTTTCACTAAAGCTACTGCTTTAAATCTGAGAAAAACCGGCGCCATAAACTCGGAGGGATATTTTTTTAAGCCTACTTGGTCGAAAGCATATCAATGACGAAGTGTTATTAAACGTTTTGTTATTAGAATTGTTGTAATTGCAACAAAAAAATAAATTTACAATAAAAGAGTATTAATTTTCAGATTCTATTACTATATTTTCATTAAGTAACTAAGTATACTAAGTGATTTTGTTGGTAAAAATATTAATATCAAATGTAAGACATTTTTTTACTGTGGTTATAACTTAAATTTGTTCTTAAAATCGTTACAAATGTTCAAACACTAGCATTATTTTATATACAAATTTCATATAATAAAATGTGAAATTAAGATAAGAAAACCGCAGTAAAGCTTTGTAAGACATGCTTGAATTTTAAAATGTCTGTATCGCGTCACTCTCGTGTGACCTTTATAAGTATAGGAAAAATTAAGAATGGTTCAAAACCATAAGTCTATACTTTATGAGTATTTACAAACTTATGACAAAAAGATATGTTGGTAAATATATCTAGCTTCCTTTATTTCCCCAGAGTTTAGTTTGGGTCGGACCCAACAGTCATTTAGAGTGAGTAAACACGGGCATGAAAGCCGGATAACTCATAATAAAGTCGTACAATTTAATCTTTGAAAGGCAAACTTGAAGCATCAAGACGTGTAAATAATTGTAACAGTTCAAATTTTGTTTAACAATTAGCTGGAATGGACCTCAAGTTGTTTCAGTTGGTATCTTGTTATGATAATATTATAGTAATATTAACTTCAATTTCTCTTTACTTAGTGCTATGAACGTGTAGATGAACAAAAGTAGCTACATTAGATAATAGCATAATAATAGACAAGGAAATTATTTGAAAAATATGAAAAAATGGGGCTTTACCTTCTTTTACAATTATTTACCATCCTAAATATGAACTTAGTATATTTATATATTTTACGTTTCTATTAACGACTAAAGCATTTCGTGGTGCAGATGTGTAAGCTTGCGACTGTAAACGTGACAGGTTCCGGGTTCAATCCCCACTCGGCGAAATGAAATTTTTAATATTTTCGTTTCTTCGCCTTGGTAACGTAAAGTCAAGTGTAAATATACGTACAGTGGGAAACGTAATAGAGTGTTCTAACACTAGGTTCCTATGTTCCCTTTGCCTACTCTGCCATATGTGGGATACAACATAAATCTAAGGAAGAAAAGAGTTTCTATTTATTTATAATTAATTATACCAACAATAATTGTATGAATGTACAGTAAATTTAATATTATAAATAAAGATAATTGAAAATATATAAACTGTTTCACTGACATATTTAATATTCAAGATAGTAAAAGAGAACGAGAGAGAACGTACGTCATACATACTTGATAAGAAACTTCTATAATTCTCATATCTTTAATATGACGTTATCACATTTTTATTCGCATGTCATAAACAGAGATACTTGTCAGTAAGTATTCTCAATTTATGTTTAAAATAACAGAGACATGATTTTAGACTATAGCTGACATATATGTATGTACGTTCAACCAAAACTACTGAACATGGAAAATTTAAATTTGGCATTTGGATAGATTAGGAAGTATAAAGGAGCACTAAATAACACTTTTTCGAAATTCACACGGAAATAGGAATTATGTACTTGTTCATTTTGTTTTTTGAAATCTACGCAGAGCTGCGAGCAACGAAATGTATAAATGATATAGTGTATTATTCCAACCTATTTCTAATGTGAATCTTAATAAATATAAAAATGAGAACAAAGTATCATTATCTTCTTTCCATCACCAAAGAAGAGAATACCAAAATATTTTTTTCATATTAAACATAAATGTATTTATTTAAATTTATGTGTAAATGCATCTTTTGTAAATCTAATAATAAACACTGTATGGATTATTAAATAAGAATTTAATGGATACAAACATTGAAGCTATAGTTTAACTTTAAACTAACTTATTACGTGTGTTTATGACAATACTGTATACAGTATTTTATATTCAGCGCTCAAAAAATGTATATGTAACACACCGTAAGACGCTCGTCTAACGTACAAACGAACGCAAAAGTTCAACAATAATGGACTAATAGTCTGTACATAGTACTAACAAGTGAATATATCGAATAAAAATTAGAAGATACGTGTCTGACCATGGATGTGTATTTAAATCATGTGATCACACAAAGAAATGCATATTTATTAATATATTTTTTTTAATATTATTACTTACAAGTTTTCTGCTACTTAAATCGAGAAGAACATTTTGCATTATATTAGTGGTAAATAGAATGGTATCACACTAAATTTTGTAAAATACATTAAAAATAATAAAAAAAAAACAACAATATTATCAGATTGCAAAACTCGGAAAACACTGTATTTTACATTTTATTCACAATGGAATATTACTTTCTACACAAACGGAATAAAGCTTACATAAACAGAAAGCACGAGCAGGCGGAGCGAGACAATGTGGTTGATCTGATATATATTAATATTTTGGCAACTTTTGAAGCCTGGAGGTAATGTGGAAAAGTTGGTACGAACACGTAATAGGTAATATATATACGTAATAAATTTAACCGATCTACTTGTACATACTAACAAATATTATATTTAAATTCATCAACCTATCGTTTATTAAATTAAAAATATTTCTTATCTAATTAGATTTAAGTATGACGAGTTTTTATAACATAGCTTAAAACGTAAGGTTTCAAATGATATTTAAAATTTATAAATCATATAATTGGTTTATCGGCAACTAATACTGGGTGAAGATTCATAAATGTTGTAACTACCTTGAATATGATTAAAAGTGGATAATTATAGCTTTAAATATTGAAAACGTTAAAATAAGGTCATCACATATAAATTCATAGTCTATTTTTTTATATATTAATTACAACTCAGACACCACATTTTTCTTGATATATATTGTTATTATTATTTAATATTAATACAATTTCAAAAAATATTTATCTTGAATAAACAGGTGGTAATTATGAGTTAACCTTCACAATTTTTACTAAACAAAATGCTGGGTAAGGGTCTGTCACCAGATGCGAGGTGCCTTTCAAATGTTCCATAACTAGAACATGGAGAGCCTTAACATCGAGGTTACCTGGCCCTATTAGATGTGGGAAACGCTAAGGCAATAGAGATTATTGAGTATATAGAAAAAAGTAAAATAAAGATAACTTTCCGCTTCTTAAGGTATAGCAGGATAGGCAGATATAATGTATGTGTTACGACACTCTTTCTATGCAATTTTCGGGAAGTTACGCGTTAAGTCGACTCAACGATGCGGTTGGTAAACTAGTAATTATATGTATTTATTAAATTTATATTTTTGCTGACCAAGTCATAGTCATCGTATTTATCGATGTTATTAAACAAATTGCGCTCGAACTTTTAAGGAAATTGGGAACTCAGCGACTTAATAATAATTTGTTTCCTAAATAGAATTCATTAAAGTTGTCTATAAAAATTAGGTTAGTTATTTATGTGCATATGCAACTTCTACTGAGCTAACAAATAATAGAAATAGCACTTCAATATTTCTCAAGTGATTATTTTATTAAAAAATATATTATAAATTTGGCAGAAATTATAAACATCATATCATTAATATACTGTATAAACGTCATATCATTAATAATGTTACAATTTTTTTAGAATTACGCTGTTATCTGTATGATATGGAATATGGCGTATTAATTAAACACGCTTTGTTTACCAGTAGAGATACGAATTAATATTAAAATTAAGACCCAAAAGATGATATAACACATATTTCTATTTACAGTATACATACAAATAAAAAAAAATCTAAATGATAGATATATAAAAAAAGTATCCATTTTTCAGGCAATCATTTATCTTAGCTGTCCATCATATGATGATTATGCGATTAAAAGCTTTTCAGTGTTCCATCCAGTGCAAGATCTATCACTTTTTTATTATACATAGGTAAAGTTTAAACGTTTCGAAGTTTGTACATAATTTAGCTAAATACTTGATATGTCAATACAGCTTGTTAATACAGCTTCATATTTAAACATACGAAAGTGGGGAACGGAACAGCGTCTTAACACTAGGTTCCCAAGTTTCCTTTATCCACCCTGCCTTGTGCGCTATGTACGTTTTCTAAATAAGTAAATAAATGGTCGAGAAATTAATCCGGTGCTAATACAAGTTTGTAATACAATTTAAAATAAAACTATAATTCTGGATAACTTTCAGCTTTATAAATCATTTTGCATTTATATTTTTATATAGCGTATACTAATTAAATTTATATGTAACAATGTTATATATCGTATATATAATTTTGTTACATATAATTTTGTTTCATGGAAATTTTAATATAATCTAAAGGTATATTAAATTTTCTACGTCGTAGGAAATAGCGTTAACAGAGCATAATTTATAAGGGTCATTAGAAAAAGCTTGTATGGCATGAAATTTTCCTACATGCATCGTGCTCTTGTAATTTTCCATCAAAATATTTTATATACTCTGATCTATCAAAAAAAAATTATATAGTATGAATAAAATAAATGCTTCAACCACTGTAAAACTATTTAATATATATTGAATCTATCTAAATATTTAATATAATTTTCACCTTTGATAAGTAAGCTGAGAACTGCTAATAAAACAAACATCCTCTTCAAGTATAATCCGGAAAGTCACATATCACAATTATTTTTCCTTACTAAGGTTTATTTTGTTCACTATCACTTAAAACTGTTGATTTTTTATCAACATCTATTTTAACACGTAACTTGTGGGTAAGGAGTCGCTGGACGTGCGTCTTCCATGGAGACCCTAACGCGACTGAGTGCCCGCTAGCTTTGGCAGTGTTCAACCGCTCGCCCCTCACCTATTCTGGGTCACAAAGACTTTACATTTTTATGATCTTACAGGTTAAGTTGATATTATAGTTTATTATTTGTTCAAATAATACCAATTTTGAAATCTTTCTTTAATATATTTTTCAATAATATTATCTTTTACATTTAAAGACTGACTTTACTAGTGCTTCTCCACAAATATATAAGTGAAATATAAAATATTTTTTTTATTTCGATTATATTTTAATTATATTTTTTTTAGCTTTACGTTGTACATGCGGAAGTCAAAGGGGACTTGGGAATCTAGTGTTAAGACACGACGTGTTGACGTGCAATTTGAAGCTTTGAAGCATTATATGTCGGGTGGCGGAACTCAACGCTGCGTTTTGTTACGTAACCAGAGCGAAGAAGTGAAAATATTTAATATTTCATTTCCGCATGTAGAGATCGAACCCAACATCTCAAGATCTGTCGAGTTTTGCTCGTGCTCTTGCTCTAGGACAGGTCTCTACCATATTAGACTTAGACACATGGTTTTATGTACATTCTATTTCCAAGTATTTCATATTCCATTTTATAATGTTACTAAGACGTCTACATGAAATGTTTTTTCATTAAAGTAAATGTCATTAGATATATACATAACTATCCTTTATAAGTAAAACGTGTGTGCTTATGACATTTTTTCTTCCCCCTTCTCAGTGGAAAGCCGTTACACTTTATCGTTACGATACCATATTCGGGGATAGAGGAGTATCATAAAATCATAAACAGCGTTTTTATCCCTTACAAATTTCTTCTGCTTACCCTCAATGGCCGATAATGAATATCGTAGTCGATACGTGATCGCTTTGTTGATAAGTGACTTGAATATTTTTTGATGTTACGCACTTTATTAAGAATTACAGAACCTGTATAGAATTATATTAAATTACATAAATATTGTTATCAACAGATTCCGATTGATCTAGCTTTTACCAGTGGCTCTGTCCGCATTTTCTAATAAATGAAATTAAGATTTATGTATGATACATGATTCATTCTAAGGGGCTCATAACTCTGACCGTAGATAGTGCGTTACATCGAATCTACCAATGTGAAGTTATATAACTTATAAATTTTCTTGATAAAATACTGAGCTTTATAATATTAGTATAGTTGTTTCTAAGCTTTACGTTTTATGACTTAGGGACCTAGTGTTAAGACACTCCATTCGATTTCTCATTTTCTTTTGAATTGGAGGCATTCCACTTTAAGCGGTGGATCTTAATGCCGCGTTTGATTTTTTTGACTTTAGCCTGCCGCAATATATATTAGATAATTAAAGGTATTATATGTACGCGCCTCGTTTCTGTGCCTGCTGCCTGCACCATCGAATACCTGCAAGCTGTGACCTGACAGCTACTCTGCATCCGTATATTAAAAAGAATATGACATATCATATTCTTATACATTCGTTTCATTCATATGGTGTAAAAGGCAATTTCGATCTATACAAAAGGAACAATATTATAATACTAAAATGGATAAGTAATAAATCTGTATAGTTTAAAAATAGTTTAAAAATAGTTTAAGAGGCCTGTCGTGGCGCAGCGGCACAAGAGTGTGACTGTAACCGACAGGTTCTGGGTTCGATCTCCAGTCGAGGAAATGAAATATTTAATATTTTCAATTTAAATATTTTATATTTCATTTCTACGCTCTGGTAATAAGGCAAAGCGCGGCGTTGAGTTCCGCCACTCAACACGCAATGCCTCAAATCTCAATCGGCGGAAAGTGGGGAACGGAAGTGGAACGAAGTGTCTTAACACTAGGTTTCACTTCCGTTCCCTCTGCCTACCCTGCCTAGTGCGGGATACAGCGTGAAGCTGAAAAAAAAATAGTTTATGAAACATTCAATTTCTATATTTTGAATTTGAAAGACATAAATGTGTTATAGATTATCCTTATTTAAACGTTAAAGGGTAACAATTTAATCATACATGATACTTTTACCTGGTACCTTTAACGGACAAATAGGAGCAAAAAACTGCCCCCATTTTATTAGCATTTTTTTTCTATTTTTCTATTACCAAAATAAACGCCAGGTTCTCACGCATTTGCAAAAACCGGACAAATCCTCTGTAATCTTTTTTTAATTATGTTCAATAAAAAATTGAATTGCATCGTAGATGTTCTACACTTTCGTAGCATTATTTATATATAATATTGTACAGCATTAAAATTAATATTTTCATAAACATATTATTAACGAAAGAAGTGTTCTTTCGTTAATGTTATATTTTATATGTTGATTTACAATAAATGAAGATAAAATTACAATTCAACACGGATTAAGAATATTGAATACATCCAATTCTTAAATATTTCTGTTCATGAGCGAAATTTGTTTATAATTTTTTGTCTAAAAATTAACACAAAGTTCTTTCGTTATAAAAACACTTGAATATTTATTAATTTCTCAAAGAACTGCCAGCAAACAAACAAAAATAAAGTTAAGAGGTTACTTGGGTGACTATAAATATATTTTTATAATTTAGTGAAGTTCAGCAACACTGGTACAATAGTACACGACATCTTTGCGCATTACCCGGTGACAGGCGGGCGCAGGCGGCGTACTCCCAGCGCTTTATCACTTAATTTGAATCGTGCCCTGAATTTCCAATGGCCTGTATTGCCTAGAACCCATTTCGGTGCACGAAAACGAAATCATCATTGGATGATTAATTTCACAAGCTCACGACGAATATAAAGTAACGTAAAAGAAATGAAACTAGAAATGTATTACGTAAATTCGCCCATGACTCTGGTAATAACAAAAGAAACATAAACTGACAGAAGCTTTACGATATTTTTATTTCGAAACGAGGATATCCAAATTATTATAAGGGTGATAGCTTTTGATCAATAGAGCGTTCACAAAATGTATTTTACTTACGTTCTCTTTTGTTTCTTAGTTCGGTTTTGAAATAACAAGCATTCATAATGTGCTGTAATAAGTTGATATTGGATCATATAATTTCCTCTTTTTCTATATAAAAAATAAAATTTATTTTTAAGAATTATTTAATATCTTTATGTATTTTCTTATAATTTAGCCATATTTAAATATCTATTGGTAAAAGTTAGTGTATTTAAAAAAGAATGTATAGTAATAATATTTTCAAAAGCCTTCCCTTAAAGTACTTTAAAACACATCATAAAGTTTATGATTACTGTAATATTATCTTTAATACATATTATAATAAAATATTAATGTCTAGAAGAGCAACCAAATGTATTTTATAATTATCGACGTGGATTTTTTTAGACGAAAAGCACAATAGTTGGTATAAGTGAATCAACAAATCGACTTTTGACAACGCTATATAAAGCTCCCGTATATTTATTAACCAGCTCTAGCCATATTTAAACGACAGTAACGGATTTGACAGATGATTGAAAAATAATAACGAGCGATGTGAAAAAATGTGACCTGAATCTAATAGCGTATATATAATGTACGTATAAACATAAGTAATGTATTTATTTCAGCTTTGTATTTATATTACTATATATTTTTTTCGTTTCGTGCTTCATTCCGTATATAAGTACGTAGGCCGTCTTAACATCAATAAGTGTCTCTATGTTTCTCATTTTTGACCGACGATTTTTATATAAATTGTGAAACTCAACACCGCGTTTTGGTTCGTTGCCAGAAAGCTAGATTTTATCCATAAGAAATGTAACTCACGACCGTTTCACAATCCCCCTTTTACGTTTTATATTGCTGTACAGTTTTATAGTATCAGAAAAATACGTGGATTCATTCATAATATACATAAATTAGTATGTTTAAATAATTAATTAAAATATTTTGTTTATATAAAAAAAATATTTTAATATAAAGAAAATTAATAACACATTATTTTTTATATCGATGCATTTTTAAGGAATCGTCGATAGTGTTTACTTAAATGTGTATAAACAAAATTCCAAATTTAACATTGTTATAAACTACTTGATAGTAGTTATGTAACTTCTCTGTATAATAGGAAACATTTTGCAATGAATGAATTCTCATTATAGCGATAGAAACAGCCAACGAGGCCATTTTAATCACACAATAACAGCCAAGCGAATGTAAATATTATAAAGTATAAATAAACAATATTTTTAACTACTACATGAATACATATTAATATCTTTTTTTAGGGCACAGTTTTCCTATCAACATAATTGTATTAATGATAGACACAAAATGTCAACGTATTTTAAAGTTTGCCTCGGTACAGTTATAAAATATATATTTTTGTTCAATTTGCTAAACACTCAAAAGTAAGTAGAGTAGAAGTAAGTATTCTTAATTATCTAAAAAGCAGATACCTTTCATAAAATATCTTATCACGACCGAAATCTTTGTTCTTTTTTTCCATTATATTTTACAGACCTTTATACTTGTGACAACGTCATTGTAATGTATTATGCATATTTATGTACGAGTAGCTTTACGGCTTATCCCGCACGGGAGGCACATAGCGCCTAATGTCAAGATGGATGTCTTGTTTTCTGATTTTCGCCTGATTTAAAGTTAAGAATATTTTTATACTCCAATAAGACCTTTCTTTTATAAGTAGGGACCATAATATTAAAAAGAAAATAGCCCAGAACCTTGGGATGTGAAGATTAAGTCTACAATTATTACGTTAGGCATACGAATGAAATGCTTATATTATTACATATGTATTTTATTGCATTTGTTTATATAAGTTGAGATTAATATGAGAATAATAAAATTCAATTTGTCCTATCGTATACCAACATCACTAGATTCGTAAGTATTATTCATTTGTAATACAAAAATACCAAATATCTTCTCGAAAAATATCAAATATATCTTATAAAACAGAAAAGCTCCTGACCTCGTATTATCTTAAAGCTTTCTTAAAAAAATAGTAGACCGCCATGTTGAACATGGTGAAGATCGTGTAGAAAGTTTTTTTAAGGTGCTAAAATTACATTCCCTATCCCACGGGATTTCTCTATTAAGTAGCCGACATATTTTTCAATTAGGGATATAATTATATGACAATATTTGTCTTTTATTTATTGTCTTTTAGCTTCATACTGTATTCCGCACGTAGCAGGATAGGCAGCCGAATTCTAGAGACATTCATTGTTGAGTGTCAGAACTAAACGCCGCTCGTTTCCCGTTACTAGAGCGAGGAAATTAATGAATGAAATATTTTATCTCTTCGAATGGAGACTGAACCCATAAACAGACGCGGTTACAGTCACACGCTTGTTCTCGGTCGCGCGACGGGGCGGGCTATTGTTTTATAAGTACATCATTTCCTACCATATTAAAACCACTGGTTAATCTTGATAGGGAAAATAGTTTTACTAACAGAAGATAGTATCTCTTAGATTGGATGACCCTATATTTATTAAGTACTATCGTGAAGCAGTGGGAGAGTGTATTATTGTAGGCAATGGTCGGGTCGACCCCGATCCACTTGGGTATAGTTTGACTTGATAGCTGAAATTATAAGTAAAGTGGAGATCAAAGAGTTTCACTTATACCACTTATGCTGCCGCTGTATGCTGGAGCCAAAAGAAATAAAACCAAAATAACAATTGCTTCAGTTGATATTTGTCATGGCATATGATATGAAGGTCTTGTGAACCAAAAAAAACATAAATCTTCACTCCTTCCTTTCCGCCATTACGTCAACCGATTCGATTTATGAACACATCCGAGAGATATTCACGAGGGAAGAATATCGTAAAGTAAATAGCAATCGGCATATTAAGAGCACTTAAAATATTTGAGACTTAACGTAATACCGTACATTATGAATTACATTGTGTGTCACATTTTTTTAAATATTGTATAGACTTTTTAGTAATAAAGTTGTATACAACGAACTTCGTACTCAAAGTCTATATATATCCTATTCATTGGATGTTGATGGTATATTAAAATTGTTTCGCGTAACTCCTACTACTTTTATTTTATTTTATTTGTATTTAAACTTCAATTATGTTAAATCTCATGTAAGTGACGTTTTGAGAAACAAATATTTTATCAATAATTCAATTGTTTTAGAAATTGATTTCGTTGGTTTAATTTTCACTCAAAGAGATGAAATATTTAATATTTTTGTCTACTTGCTCTGAAAACAAAAAACCCTAATACTTATTGAAAACCTCAATACTTATACCTAAAATGAACCAAGTCTTATTCACATGTTATTCACATATTCTTAACACTAGGTTACCAAATTTTGTCTACCCTAAAACCAAAAAAAAATTTAAGCTAAAACTGATAAATCTTTTACACTGCCTTCTACACGTTTTTGGTTGATTTCCTTTTGTGAGAATGTTTTATTTTTGTTTTTAAACTATGGTAACAAGACAATGAATGCAAATCCTTGCAGTGCGTTTAATACGGATAGTTCTGTGTTGTTACCAAAAGTCTCTTTATTTTATCTATTGTATTGGAATTTAATTTGTATTTTTAATACGTGTACATAATCTTTTTGTATTTTTTTTATTATAAAAACAATAATAGAAAGGTCAGTGATAATTGCATAATTTCATTTTTTTAAGTAATCCAGATGTGCTAGTATAAAACGAAATAACATCATCACGGTTGGCCCGCGGCCAGTTCTACTTGAAAGTAGTACAAATACGTCGCTAAGTAACGGGCGTATCCTAGCTTAATTCTCCGGCAACCTAAGTTATAGTGAATGTAGGAGCTTTAATGAAACATAAAAAAGTTCAATGTCGTCTATTCTGCTATGTTTGCAACAGAACTTAATATATACACGGTACGGCCAAAAATTGAACTGTAGTTAATTTTAATTTCAGCATAGCGCCTATCGATCCCTGCCAGTCTTGCAACTCTTTTTCATCTTGGATATGCAGTATAATTAAGTTGGAATACTATCAAGGAAAATATTTTTACATTGGATTATTTTTCCGCGGCGTGGAGTTCCGCCACTCCACACGCAACGCCACAAATTCAGCGGAAAATGGGGAACGGAAGTAGAACACAGTGTCTTAACACTATTTTCCCAAGTTTCTTCTGACTACGACAGGGTTGTGTGCGGGATACAGTGTGAAGCTGAGTGGATCTTTTTAATACATAATGTACTTAAAGTTTTCATTTATTTTGAATAGAATTCTCGTAAACAATGCAGATGGAATAAATAATTGTCGTCATTGAAATAAGCAGTGCTTTTAAAAGAAAAAGAAGAAGAAAAAGAAGAAGGACAGTTAAACAAATCTGTAAGCAAGTCTCCCCTATATCTGAAATTATACATACATTGTAATATTTGACATTAAATTCGATTCACAATCTTTATATGTACAACACAAGATCATCGTCAATATCTTGTTTATATCATGTATTGTCATTGCCGTTTCAAATAACAACCATTGCCTTTTAAGGGCATATAACCCTTTCATTACATTAAATGGATTTCCCTGAGCATAGTATGTATGGAAAATATTATTATGTAATGCTTAACAGTGCTCGCAAACATTAATAAATGATAAAACCTTTTCTCTCTGAGAATATTACTGGCAGAACAGCACTGGTAATATAATTAATGTACAACAAGTTATTATAAAACGCAGTCATTTATTTAATCCTTTTTGCGATAAAAATATTAAAATGTTGTAGCCATTTTAAGTCCACACTGTGACCAGTGTGGACTTAAAATGGCTATAAGCATTTACTCCTTTTTAGTAAGCTTCAAATTATAGTCAAAATAGTGTTGTATTTGTATATTCTAATATTTTATTATTTTTAAAGTTATTCAAACTTAGGTAAGAAAAATATTTTTTTAGAAATGTATAAAAAATTGAGGCCTGTCGTGGCGCAGCGGCACAAGCATGTGACTGTAACCGACAGGTTCTGGGTTCGATACTCAGTCGAGGAAATGAAATATTTAATATGTTCAATTTAACTGAAGTGGAACGGAGTGTCTTAACACTAGGTTCCCGGGTTCCCTCTGCCTACCCTGCCTAGTGCGGGATACAGCGTGAAGCAAAAAAAAATTTGTACGCAGCAGAATTTGAACCAGCGCTTCTTGACCACTTACTCATACGTTCCAATCGAGCTACGTCACTTTACGACTTTACTTTTAGGGTCCAAATCCTGCTGTATTTATTTTTTATATGTTTTCTAAATAAGTATTATTCTAATATTACTATGCGAAAATCTCCCAGAAAAAGAAAAAAGAAGATCGATAGTGTTAAAATAGCGCTAAAACGCAAACAAAGATAATTGAAAAAAAAAATGACTCTGAACAATTTAAAAAGTTAAAAATAAAATATACCTTTATACCACGAAGTTATTTTTTGTGAAAAATAATAGTGAACAAAATTTATTTAAAGCCAATAAAGCTTAGTAAAAACTGTTATTCTCTTGAAATCCACTTCCGTATTGATTTGATTAGCGTTAAAATGTTTTAGCTCCAGAAATTTGCTATTGACTTTTTAGGATAGTGTAGTTATTACCTAAAAAGCTGGTCAACTCTTATTTACTTTATGGTCTCGAAATATACACATTTGCAGCTATTATTAGACAATCATATTTATTTAGAAAACGTATATAAATTTGAGCGTAACAGGAAACCGTCTAAGCGCTATGACTTCAATTTCAATTAACACATTTTCATCAAGCTACATCGAAATTTTTATACGCTGCTTACAACTTAATTATGTTCTTAGTATATGTGTGGAGATTTTTACAAATTTCCGAGGATGTAATTATATATTTTTATCCATTTTAATAAGCTACAACATATAATAAATATGAATTTTCTTTAAATTATGAATTTACTTGGACAAAAATACTACTTAAAAGTTTAATTAGAGAATGATCTGTCTATATTGCAATTATATTTAATTTTACAATGGTTTTTAGAATGGAAACAAACATCATACTGATTGTAATATTTAAGCTAGCTATTTTTTTAGTTTCACTCTGCATGCTTCATATGGCAAGATAGACATTGCAAAGTTGTTAACTAGTGTTAAGACACTCTGTTCTGTTCTCCACTTACCGCCGAAGTTGATGGGCAGGCATGGGTGTATGTGGTTTTTGTTACCATATCGAAGAAATGAATACGTTAAATATTTAATTTCCTCGAGTGAATGATCGAACTTACAACATATCGTGTTTATTGACACTTCGGCTTTTGCCCCTGCGCCACGACAGGCTTCAAGTATCAGGGATATATACAAGAAAGTTTCTCATTTAAGTAACATAATTTCCTAAACTTACTTTATCGTGCAAAGTAAAAGAACATCACTATATTTCGGATATTTCTTATGAGTACCGAAATTCAAAGTTATCAAAAATGAAATTCGTTTAAATATTGTTATTCCATCAAATTGAGATCCACACTGTTGGGTATCAAATGGTAAAATACTATTAAGAAAAAAGGAAGGAGAACATTTTAAAATTATAAAGGAGGATGCCGATCTGGATGATTTAAAGGCTAAAAAATGACTAGCTTGTTCAATGTTTAATTTTGTAAAGGTTTTTGAATGTTACAAATTAGATATATGTGCTCGTGAATTTACTTTTATATATTCTCTATTTGTTATATCTCACATTTTTTGTCACTATGGTATCTTTAATTTTATTGTTAATATTATTATGAATTACACTTTAACACATCACAACATAACTAACACATACTATACACAATACACTACATTGACTCATTTCTTAATGTGGAATAAACCTAACAATATGATCTCGCGTGCAATATATATTTTCAATAATTGTTACACCTATCATAAATCGAGTTTACAAAAACTACAGCGTAATATAAATATAGCTTTTAGACTGATCATTAAAATTATATTGGCCTACTTTTTTGATACTTATAAACATGATTGACAACTCCATTATTCAAAACATTGATGACATATCGGTGTCTGACTCCCAAGTTTGTACTCCTGAGCAATGTAATGATTATCTTAAGATAGACACAGGACTAAAAGTACTTCACGTTAACATCAGGAGCCTTTGCTGTAACTTTGACTTATTCTTAACTTTATTAAAAAGATTAACTTACAAAATTGACATCCTTGTTATGTCTGAATGTTGGCTGAGTAAAGTTGATGTTCTACCCAACATTCCTAATTTTCGCTCCTTCAAGTCAAGTTATTGCAATCAGAATGATGGTGTTGTGGTTTATATTAGAGAAAATCTAGCTTGTGAAGTTACAGAGCCTACCTTTGATGAAGCAAATTGCTTACTGATTAAGTTGTCGAATACTGCTATTCTTGCCTTGTATCGATCGCCATCTTATACAACCATAACCCCTTTTATTAATAGCTTAGATAACACATTAAGCTCTATAGGACATTACAATACTATAATACTTATAGGAGATATGAATATCAATATTGGACACATCTCAAAAGACCAACGAGCCGATGAGTATCTCAACCTCTGTGCTACACATGGGTTGATTCCAGCGCACGTATTCCCAACTAGGAAGGAGAGCTGTCTGGATCATATACTCCTTAAAACTAATAAAAGCGCATATAAGTGTGTCTAAAACACACTTTTACTGACCATTCTCCAATATGTATTTGCTGTAACCTACATGTAAAGCATACAATTTCAACTAGAACGTCTGAATATGTTAATAACCCTGCCATTATTTCTGATCTTGGAAAGGTGGACTTCTCTAATATACTGACCTTGGCTAATCCTGAAACTTCAGCAAATAAGTTAGTATCCATCATATGTTCCATTATAAAACAACACACTCATAAAGCATGGGTGTCTAGCAAAAGAAGAATATTAAAGACCTGGATAACTCCAGGACTGCTACGTTGCATACGAAACCGTGATAAACTTTTCAGACAAACTAAAAAACACCCAGATAATATAATCTTAATATCCACCTATAATCGTTACAAGATTTTTTGTAACAACTTACTAAAGAAAATCAAGATAAGTTATGAAAAAGATAAATTTTTAAACGCTAGAAACGACACAAAAAAGACATGGGATCTTATTAAGCAATTTGGGAATATACCTGCAAAAACGTCTGACATGTCAAGCCACCTTCTTAATACAGCAAGCAATCCAAGTGATGCAGTCGACAGCGTTAATAATTTTTTTGCCAATGTAGGAAAGAAGATTGCATCTAAAATAATTCAACCAAGTCCAATATATAAGAAATACATCAGTGTGTCAGAATCTAATTTTATGCCAACTTCAATAGTTATCGACAGTACTGATGAGTCTGAAATTAAGTCCATCATATACCAATTTAAGGACAACTGCGCTGCAGGTTCGGATAGCATATCGACCTCAATTCTGAAATCAGCTGTGGACATACTGACTCCTCCACTAACTAGTCTATTTAATATGTGTTTATTGAAAGGCGTATTCCCTAAGGTTTTTAAAAGGGCAGTTATTCGTCCAATTTACAAAAACGGCTCTTATAATTCTGTTAACAACTACAGGCCCATATCCATCTTAAGTTCCTTATCAAAGATATTTGAAAAAGTCATCAACAGCCGACTTATTTCTTATCTGGAAAAATATAAACTGCTTGAAGATAACCAGTACGGATTTCGAGCTAATAGGTCTACAGAGGATGCTTTAATGAATTTAGTCGATACCACAGTTCAACATATCGACAAAAAAAATAAAACCGCTGGTATTTTCCTGGACTTATCAAAAGCCTTTGATACGGTTTCTATCCCACTCTTACTTTTAAAAATGGAAAAAATTGGAATTCGAGGTATAGCTTATGATCTCTTCAAAAGCTACCTTAGCGGTAGAACTCAATGTGTTATCATAAATAACATTATAAGTAGTGAGCAAAATGTTACTTATGGAGTACCCCAAGGTAGTGTACTTGGGCCTATTCTCTTTTTGATCTATATCAATGATCTATGCAAGCTGCAAATTCCAAACTGCAAAATTATTATTACTTACGCTGACGACACGGCTCTTATTGTCCATGGTAGCACATGGTCTGATACTCGTAGTTATAGTGGAAAAGTAGTCGCTGTAATAAATAATTGGCTATCTTGTCACAGTTTAACGCTGAATATTGATAAAACCAAATTTATTACTTTCGGTCACAAGTCCACACTCCCTCATGACTCTTTTTCTATCATTGCACACAAATGCCTCATGAATCAAAATGAGACTTGTGGCTGCCTTCCGGTTTGTCGATCTAGTACTATAAAATACTTAGGAGTGACTCTTGATGAAAATCTCTCTTGGTCTGAGCACATAAGTGCCATGGTGTCCCGTATAAGAAAATTGGTATACGTTTTCAAACGACTCAGAGCTTGTGCTGATGACCAAATCTTGAAAGTTGTGTACTTTTCTCTTGTCCAGTCTATTCTAAATTATTGTATTCCTGCCTGGGGTGGATCATCAAAATGTAAAATGTTACGATTGGAAAGAGCCCAAAGATGTATTTTAAAGATAATGACATATAAACGAAGCCGCTTTCCAACAGCTGTATTATACCAAGCGTGTAATGTACTGACTGTTCGACAGTTATTTATTTTGTGCACTGTTCTGCGGAAACATAAAAGTGTTGCCTTTGAACAAAATGTCACACTAAAACGCAGGTCCGACAAAATCTGCCCGATTAATCAGCGGCGTTTAGTTTCTTCTAATAGACAAAACTTTTATCTCAGTCCGGTATTGTACGATAAAGTTAATGAGAAACTTAGTATATACAGTTTAATTTTAACAAACTGTAAAAGAAACTTGAATGATTGGCTGTTTGGCTGACATTAAATTACGAAGATATAGAAAACCTTTTAGTTATACTTTTATAGTCACACAAATACACACACACACACACACACACACTCACACTCACACACACTCGAACACACAAACACACACAAAATCACATACTGACACACAAGCATGCATGCACATATTTTAGTTCATTATTTTTGCTTTAATTTTTATTTTTGAACTTAATTCTATTGTGTTGTTATGTTTATAACAACTAGTATTGTATTAATATTAGTATCAACGTGTGAGTGTGAGGTGTGCGTTAATAGCCGCAACACAGTTTTAAACTATTGCGGTTATTATCGTATAAATGTTTCTGTATATACTTTCTTAATGTTATAAATAAATAAATAAAAAAATAAAAATCAAATTGAGATCCACAACAATCAAAATAAAAAAAATGGACAGCCCTATTTTACAAAATATTTTTATATAATTATTTCAAAGGTGTTACTTGTATAATATAGATAATAAGTGCATAAATAATATTTACTTAAATCTCTAGCATCCGCATCCGCTTTACCATTAAAAATACAAACAAAATCTAAAAAGCTCTTAACAACAAATTCAGAATCATAAATATTAATTTATAAGGTATTTACGTTCATACATATATGTATCTATACGGCTTTAGTCGTTATTAAGGAAAAGCTCCCGATTTGGGCAATTAAGGTTATGTTGGATTAGCCTTTATTCTTCCGGTGACGTGGCTATATATCATGTAAAAAAAACCATCATGGCGCTCGTAAGCGGTATGTTGTCACGCTGAAAAAATCACAATTCATTGGAATCCTTTGTGATGCTCCGAAAATAAACGGAATTTAAAACTTTGTGACAAGTTAAAACAATATATTATGCTATATATTGCTATGGATTGTTAAATAACAAATAAATACAAGATCGAGTGTACATTGGGATTATTTCAGTGTCAGTTCATTTAATGAAAACTGCTGTGTTCTAGCTTACTTTATTATTATTTTATATAAAATTAAACCTTTTTTTATTAGAAACAAGCGTAACAAGTCTATTTACAAATACCATATACAAGGGTCCGAGAGAGACAATGATGACTTACATCCTCAGTCCTCGGAATTCATGTAGTTCACAATGTTTATAATGCAGGACCCTTATACTAGTATATTTCCGGACCAGGCTACCCTAGTGCTTTCTTTTTTACTTATAACTAGCGTCCGTTATTCTGTATAGGAACGTTGCACGCGTTCTTGTTTATTTTACGGAAAAGTGATTTACGACAATGCAAGGACGACGAGATTTTAGTTGCTAAATACCCATATGGAGGCATCATTGGCTGTTTTATATAAAATAATATGAGATAGACGTTGGAATCTTTAAGGTTACAACGATATAACGTTATAACCACTAAACAAATTACGAGCATTTTTCAACAAAAACATGTTCTAAGGTGTTTGGGAACAGTTACGCCGCTTGTATTTGAGAGATTATGTATTAACTAGCAAAATAAAACGCCACAGTTGGTCTTACCAGAGTAGTTTAAAAACATTGCAATTGCAATCAAACTTTGTAAATCAAAATTTTCTCACAGTCTATGTTTGTGTTATATTCTAAAATTAGGTTCTGTAGTTCATCTGCAGGTTGAAATCACTTCATTGAAATTTTTCGATTAATTTATAGGTTTTCTAAGTAAATATTTTACTTTGCCAAGTGTGGAATTATTAAATAATTAGCATTTCATTTCGATGAACAATAATTCTACGTATTCAATTATCATTGGGTAGCAGCAGCAATTAAAAATCTCTTTGTAAAGATGCTAATGAAATAAAAAGTTTTAATAATCGTACTAATAGGAATTTTAACATAGCTTGATATCAACATATGATTATCAAATTATTAATACATTTTATAATAAAATTGACTGTGAGTTAATCTAAAAGAGATACGTTAATACAAACAGGTATATAAAATTTTAAGTTAATAATTCAATCTGTGAATATAACCAAAAATGTTAAATACTATGCTCTGTATATTAAGTAAAGTGCAAAAATGCTACAAAGTAAATTAATGAAATTTGATTTTATATATTTGCTTTCTATCAAAGAGAGTACATGGAGGAGCACTTTCCATATAAATTCGTTTGGTGGTATTTAAACATTAATAATAATTAATCAATATATCATTTTATTTTATTGACTTTGTGAAATTTATCATTTTAATTTTATAAATATTGAGTGTCACAAAAATAAAACCAATAAGCAACTCAAATACATTAAAATAATATTTTGAATATATTTTTAAAATGTGAATGGAAAAAATAAATATTGAATTTCATTTCCAACTTCTGTTTGTTTTTCTATTTTTATTCTCTATACGAATAGATGTATATAAAATATTATAGAATGAAACAATATTTTACCAATTTTACCAGTAAGTAATGTTTTACTTTTTTTAGGAGTAACGCTATGCATACTTCACGTATGCAACCAATGCTAATATCGAGATCTGTTAGTCAGTTAGTGTTTTCATGCTCACTTTCTTAACACATCGCTTTATCTCATTATCAAAGGGAGGAAACAAAAATTTCATTTCGTCGATTGGGAGTCAATCCAACCGTTAAAGACGCTGTGCCGCTGGACCACGGCAGCCTTAAAACAGTTACGTATTATTTAGATGGTGTTCTATTTTGGATTTTTATTTTTTAAGGACGGCATAGACAACACGAAAACCTAATGTTATGATGCCCTGTTTCATTTCCCACTATCCGCGAAAATTGAAGCATTGCGTGTTGACAGAATTCAACGCCGCGCTCTGCCTCAACATATTGTATACTTACTAAGCTTCACGCTATATCCCTAGCGGGGTAAGCAGAGAGAACGGGGCGTCCACTGTCATCAACCTCATACATGCCCTCCGGGTCCTGATGCTTTTTACGTGATCTTCCTCCAGTATCGTCGTACTGTGTTTACGAATTTCAAATAGAAGGTCAATGTATTTAGCAAGTTTATATTAAGCTTTAAAAAGTACTTTTGTAAAGTACGAGTATATCATATTTAATCTCAAATAAAATACGATTGTTCAGTAATGTATTACTTCTATATTACAATTTTGATTTATTAAACGTTCACATTCAACAGTGAGTATTGAGGCATATTTTAGCAGCAGGAGATTTATTCTACGATATTACGCACCCCAACCTGGCTTGGATGGCATTACGTTGACAGCTTATGAGGTCCTTTATTTATGTGATTTATGTAGTGAACATAGATACGGAATTCAGTTTGAACTGTCGAAGTGATTTTTGGTAGAAAATTATAGCGTTATTATAATTTTTAGCTATTTCACTGAATACACAATGCGAATAATCTGTATCTTAGGTTTATAGTATCCTAAGTGTTCTGTACAAATTAAGAAAATGCTTTATTATGTATGAAGTTGATCTTGAGGTTCTTACCACCGAGATATTTTTAATAACTATTAAATGGTAGAATCGTGATTTTAAAAGTCACTTTTTAATAATGTTTTCAGTAGTAATGTAAATTATGTAATAAAATTTTAAAATATAGATTAATGAATGTATCCCATAAACTTTGATGGATTAAATCGTTGAAACCCAATTATACTTTTATTTTTTTTAACGGTCAAGTAGCTTAGGGCTTGTTAACATATAATATTCATACATAAAATTATAAGAGAACAGGCTGATGGAAATTCTCTGGGGTCTTCACAAAACAAACCGTGTTTGGTGTTGGGCAATGTCATGCAAATTTTAAGAGACTTCCTGAATCTGGTGCAATTAGCTATTGTTATAAAAATAATTGGGGTTACATAACTGTTAGCCCTCTCGTCCCATAATTTTATTTTGTATTGATGGTAATCTCGATTTTTATATTTTTCGTTTTTTTGTAACTCAGTATTAAATCATCAAAAATTAAAAAGAAACCGGTCAAGAGCAAGGCTACCTATTGAGGGCTCTATAGCTATTTCAAGAGTGTAGTTTAACGGGAACGTGATTTATAAGAGGACAAAGTTTTTAAATTTTCTTATAATTTTTCTTTGATATTTATACGTAAAGATTCTTATTTATATATATTTTTTTCTTCTTATGTGTTGCATTTATTAGTATTAGTCGATTTTCATTGTGAATTTTGTACAGAATACAGTAAAAGCTTTGCACAAATGCTCATATTATTTTAATTCTTTTCACTAATTTGGAATTTCATTTTTTCTTTTGCAGCAGCTGAAAATTTTGTAACTGATAGATTGAACTCTTAATATCAGTACATGCAGATAGACCTACAGTTATGCAGACAAATGACCAACAAAGTGACCCTAAAGACATAAGATTTCAGTTTTTATCTTTTAACATCATTTCCTCTTTCCTTAAATTTTCTTATTTTAGGATTCCGTACACTCAAAAATAATGTAAGTGAAGGATACATGAAATTATATTAATCAGAACAAAGTCGCTTTTCGCGTCTAGCTCTATGTATGCTTATATCGATAAAAGTACACAACAGATTTCATTGTTTTTTTTTTTTAAATAAATAGAATGATTCAGGCCGGTCGTGGCGCAGCGGCACAAGAGTGTGACTGTAACCGTCAGGTTCTGGGTTCGATCCCCAGTCGAGGAAATGAAATATTTAATATTTTCAATTTAAATATTTAATGTTTCATTTCTTCGCTCTGGTAATAAGACAAAAGCGCGGCGTTGAATTCCGCCACTCAACACGCAATGCCTCAAATTCGGCGGAAAGTGGGGAACGGAAGTGGAACGGAGTGTCTTTACACTAGGTTCCCGAGTTCCCTCTGCCTACCCTGCCTAGTGCGGGATACAGCGTTAAGCTATAGAATGATTCAAGAGGAAGATTTTTGTGTATAAAACATTAAGACTTACCAACAAATGGATGAATTGCCGATTGTTATCTCGGCGTACGCTTCTTAAACCATTACAGATATATGAAAACAATGTATGGTGAGGTTGTTCGCGTAAATTACCAAATTAAAGTCCGCGATAACGTAGGTTTATCTTCTACGTGAGAAGGCCAGTATAACTAGACCTATGCCGTGGCGAAATATTTAAATAACATATTATATTTGCAATGCATATTTATGGTATTTAGAATGAATCCTAATTCGAATAAATACTTTAGCACTTTTATTATTTAATGTACATAATAATTGTCGTTTACATCAAGTAATTTGGTTCAATAATTTAAAAGTTATAAATATATATAAACAATAGAACTATAAAAATGAAAAAGTATTCTCAAATGATCTAGGTCAAGATAGTATAAATAAATTAAGTAGATTTTTAGCAGTTACAACAACAATATAGGTAAAAAAAACACTACAGAATAGGCCCGTCGTGGCTCTCGAGCGTACTGTAAGCGTTAACTCATGTAACCGAGTCAGACTGTATAATTATATACCTACCTATAATTAATCTGTAATTGATCTCTGTTTGTACATGGAAGATGTATTAATAAAAATCTTATACTCGTTTATGAAATACTCATTATATATTCTATCAGTTAGATAATAGGCCCAAAATAGTGATTTTTTTGTGTGTATGTGTACGTGCTAATCTTAGAAACGGCTAACCAGATTTTAATGCAATTTTCATTATTATATTTTAGCAACTTTCCCTTAGCATTAAGTGCTTGATTTATTTAAATCGGTTAATCAATAAAAAACGTTGCGTCCATTTAAAATACTTAGTTCAACATTTTTTAAAAATTAATTTATAAAAAAAAAATAGTTTATAATGTAAAGATATTGTTTTAAGAGTAATAATGTTATTAATACGAGAAAGCACTTGAGATGAGCAAATAAGATAGTGTAATTCAAGCGAGCGCAGCCAGGTGCGGGTCGCTAGTATTATATTATTTTTTCATTTTATCCTCGTTATTATACTGTGCATAATGGAAAGGTTTGAGTGTATTAAAACTTATCCTGTCCTTTACAAAGCTCAGTGTAAATGGCATTAGTAAATCAACCTAGAAAAAGATTACCACCGACACACTAATATATAAAATATCAGGGGTTATTTTTCTTAAATGCTGACTGAATATAAAGTATAGAAATTATATTTCTATAGTTAAAGTATAATAATATAGAAATGATATTTACAAGTTTTTTAAAGATCGTAACTTATATTTTACCCGATAACGGGAAAGCAAAAATAAAGGTTATAATTTCGACCACTATGTATGTTACAATGTCCTCCTGTATTTATCATAATTTGACAAAAAAAAATATCGTTGAAGTAACTATACTTTGAGAAAATATTACATATATAAAATAAATATTCTATTATTACGATAATTGTATTAATAATTCATTCACTACTTGGTGTATATTCCTGATTTTTCTACTGGCATGTGCCGTTTGTATGTTACTACATAATTACGGCACATGCCACAACTCTTTTACAATAAACAAAAAACAAACGGGGAAGTAATAGTTAGTACGTACTTGTAGACCCCACCCATGACCATGAAGTTACTATAAACGAAGAGTTTACTTAAAAGATAAAGCGAAATGTATCTAAATAAAATAATGCCTGTTACTTAGAATGGAGATCGAACCTTCATCGCTACCTACGATTCTACAAAAATATATTATTCTCTCTTAGAATTCCCACGGGTGTCGTATATTACTTTGAACGACAGATATATATGAAAGGTGCAACGTGTAATTCATAATTTTGCCACATGAAGTTTTGTAGATATCTAAAGATAACAAACATGGCCAATGATGACAGATTACATAGTTTTTATAATTGTGATAAAAGCTTACAATAAATAAAATATATTTATAATCCGTTATTAACATCTAAAATATCAGTAATGAAATCAGAGATTTCATCGCTTAACTATTCACTGACTCACTGATAATCATCACAATTCTCAAAAGACTTCCCAAAGTCCTTTCTTCTTAATCGGTATCTTCAATGCTGAAGGTCATGTCTACATTGAATTGTCACTGGTGATCACTTGATGCATTATGCCTTTCCATGTTTTTCTGTCGTCTGCGGTCTTTAATGCTTCGGTAATTGGCAGGCCTGTGAACGTCTTTACTTGGTCTGACAATCGAGTAGGTGAGCGACCGCGAGATCTTTTCCCGTCGACTTATCTAACAACTGTCAGCTTCTCTAGGCTATCAGGGTTTCTGCGAGCAGCGTGTCCGAAGTATTTAAGGACACCTTGGAAGCAGACCGCGGATAGTCTACGGTTTATGCCGAGACCTCTAAGAATTGATGAATTGGTTCGGTGCGCAGTCCACGGAATTCGCAACATCCTCCTCCAACACTACATTTCGAAAGCGTCGACTTTCGTATTTTCCGACTTTCCTATCGTCCAGGATTCGGCTCCGTACAAGAAAATTGAGAATACTAATGTGTGAACCAGCCTGACTTTGGTTTTACACGAGATATTACGGTCTTTCCATATCTTAGTGAGTTTCTTTGGATATTTGGATTCTTCTACAGATTTCTTTATCACTGCCACCTTCGCTTGTAAGTAGAGAGCCAAGGTATAAGAACTGATCAACAAATTCAAGATCTCTGAGTTCGTTGGAGCGAATTAACGAGCCAAATCTATCAACAACCATCACCTTGGTCTTTTATGTATTTATAGTGAGGCCGATTGATACATTTTATTTCTCCAGTCTAGAGAGAAATTCAGCCAGTTCTTGCTCAGGCGATGTAGTATCGTCTGCGTATCTCAAGTTGCTGATTTTTTGCCTCCTGTGGATATTCCACCTTCCCAACCGTCTAAAGCTCGTCTCATTATAAATTCCCCGTAAATGTTGAAGAATATCGGAGATAAAATACATCCTTGTAAGGAGATAAAATACATCCAACCCCTTTTTGTGGCTGATGACGGTTGTTAGGTAAATAACGTTGTGTCAAGACCCTTTAGGTCTTGACAGAACGTTATTTACCTTAAAAACCGTGCCTCCATTCTGATAAAGATTTAAAATGAAATTATAGAGGTGTTCGGGTACTCCCATTTCTCTTAGGACATTCCATAGATATTCCCAATTAACACAATCAAACGCCTTACAATAGTCGACGAAGCACATCAGCATTGGAATATTGAATTCACGGCACTTCTCCATAATCTACCTTACATTCACAATCTGTTCCCTTCTACCTCGTCCCTTAACAAACCCTGCTTGCTCTACTGGAATTTGCCATTGCAAAAAGGATTTCAGGCGTTCGTGAACTATGTATAGTAGAATTTTGCTTGCATGGGATATTATCGCTATAGTTCTATAATTTCCACAGGACTTGGTCGACCCTTTCTTGTTCAGCGGTACCAAAACAGAATGTTACCATCAAATTATCATTCATGCTCCATTCGCCATTTCTCCATATCTGATTGCAAAGGTTTTGTAGAATGCATATACCGTCCATCCCCTATGAGTTTCAAAACTTCGCCACAAATATAGTCACTTCTGGCCGATTTATTGGGTTTTAGCTTTTTTAAAGCAAGTTCTATTTCGGACTTCATGATGTTCGGTTCTTGAGGAATATCGGTTATGGTGTGTGGTAGGATTGCTAACGTTCCTGTGACATTAGCGTATAACCGTTCGCAATAACCTCTCCACCTATCCACGACCTCATATATCCCAGTAAGCAAATCTCCATCACCATCTTCAATAGCCCAGGTTTTTGCTTTGAAATCCAGCGTTATAGATTTTATTTTCATAAAAAGATCTCGCGTATGCATCTTCTGGGCAAAATCTTCGATTTCGGTACAAATCTTACTGAGGTGTTTGTTTTTATCTTTCCTAGATTTACGCTGAACTTCTTTTGCGAGAGTTTTATATTGTTCACGACTGTCTTCATTTGAGAGGTTCTTCAGTAGTTTTTTCTTTTTTCGTATAATGTCCCAAGTCTTATCCGACAGCCATGAACCACGGAGTAAGTCTCGCATGTCGCCCAGGCTCTCTTCATGAGCCGTCAGCAACAGTTCCTTGAAATGTCTCCACTTCTCGTTAACATCAGAGTTTTCACTTATCTGTTCTCCCATTGTCAGTTTTTGTTGAAGCGGTGCCTTAAAATTTGTTTGTTCTCCTTTCTTTCATTCTTGTTGTGTAAGGTGTCTACGTTTCTGCTTATCGATAAGACGGTAACACTTCTTAAGTTTAATGACCATTAAAGCGACCAGCAGGCAATGATCACTGTCGCAGTCGGCACTTGGGTATGTCTTGGTATTCATCACATACGACTTCCACCTACTCGGAACTGCAATGTACTCAATTTGGTTCTTATTTCTTTTTCCTGGCGATGTTTATGTATAGAGAAGGCGAGAGTGATGTTGTTCATAATAGACAGTGAATTAGCTGCACAGAACTATATATATATAGCCATCGGTCTCCTCTATCATTCCTTATACCTAGTCCAGAGTGTCCAATGTCTCAGATGAGTATCGTGCTTTGTACATCCAACTTTGGCATTGAGACCACCTATCATATTCAGTTCTCTTTTAGGTAGCGAGTTATAAGTGTCATCTAACTGATTATAGAAGGCTACGATGTCGGCTTCACTACAACTACTTGTGGGCGCCCTAGACCTATACAATGTTCATGCGGCATAGTTTAGGGTTGAGTTGTAAGGTGATTATTCGCTCGCTAACTGGATTGTAACCCAGAACACATTTTCAATCTCAGGTGTAACAGATATTGCAACTCCTTTGCTACTTTCATTGTGAGGACCAGAAAAGTAAATGGTGTGTCCTGTGTTCGTTTTATAAAACCCTAAGCCCCTCATGTGCATCTCACTAAGACCTAGAATGTCGAGTTTGTATAACACCTGTTCTGTATAAATTGTTTCTTTCTTCACGAATTGGATCATGTCACGGACATACCATGTTTCAAGTGCAATCGTCTTCCTTAGTGATCGTTAGTTCATTGATGGCTTCATTTTGTCACCAGTAGCATTTAGTCCACACTCAGCCTGGTACGCCACTCCAGCGTGGCCAGTAGCATACTTCACACCATGAGACCTGGAACCATCGTGGCGCCGGGTGGTGGCCGGATTGCATGCCATACTATCTCTATGTGTGCCCATTTCGTCTAAATTTCTTGGGAAAATAGTGCAGTGGTTTCCCGTTGCCTTCTGCACCAGTCCTTTCAGGGAGTATTTGGCTCCCCAGGCCGCTGTAGCCTCTTCCAACTGGGTGTTAGGTTATACCACCCATGCCCGGTCGCCATTGCCTCATCTGTTGTCTATCAGGGAGCACCGTGGCGGCCCCTAGGCCACCGCTGCTAGCTATTCTGAAAAGAACCACTAGCGCGAGCAGGTGAGGATGAAAGTTGGGTCGGAAAAGATGTTATTACCGTTCGCCCTTTACTCCCTTTACCCCTGGACCCGAAGTCCTAGAAAGCTGAAATTATCTAAGTAAGCTAGTAATTATACATAAACAACAAAGAAATCCTAAAACTTGGAACATTAATCGTCAACCACTTAAACTGCGGGGTGAAAGTCCCACGCACTCTCACCTGTAGTGGGTAGGTAGCTCTCACTGCCTCTCATGTGGTGCGAGCAGTGGTTGATTGTAAAAGAAACTAGACAGTAATGGTCTTATTCTGCGTATCAGTCATCGGCATTGAAGGAGATCATGGTGCAGTAACATAAAACAAAACTCATACGATATGACAAATAGCAATTTATTGTAAAGATAGGAGCAATATTTCTCTCTTTATATTAGTTTTTCTGTTTTCCACTTTTAATAGTTTTGTAATTTTAAAAATACATTTCATTACGATATCAGTCATATATTTTAATCAGAAAATACATTGTTCAGTTAATTATTTTTAGAACTCTATATTTTACAAAAAAGTTTTCTGTTTGTTTTTTTTTAGTCTTTTAATTTTCGTTTATTCTTAAATTCTTCTACTAAATATTCTTTATGCTAATTAGATTACAAAAACAACTTCATACACACTTAAACACTTTCTTCGCGAGTAGAAATTTCTAAGTTAGAAGAACAAATTGACCTTCTAAATTACGCCTACATTAAGGAAAGTTATGTAAATACGTTCCACACTGCACGTTGGTATGGTACTTATAAGAATATTTTTATGTATATTCTATATATAGATATATTATATAAAATAGAAAGTTATTATTAATTTTAATCTAAAATGATTATTAGTACCTCAGTAAAGTAAAACTTAAATAAAACCATCCATAAAAAACTTTGATATTTATAGAAGATAAAAGCAATACTTTATAACATTATACTTAGAATCCAAACTAAATTTTCCTTCCTTCCAAGGAGTATTTATAAAAACTTTTACACCAGACTCTCTAATTGCAGCTTTGAAGGCGTCGCAAAATACCTCCTTAGTCATTATAGATGCCGTGACGCAAGCTATAAACCAGGGCAATGCTTTATGCAAATTATTTTACCTGTGGCACTACTCGCTATTAGTAATAATCGTATAAGAAGAAACATAACACGATCGTATATGCTCTCGTGTTATGGTTCTCTTCGCTATTATATATATATTTTGTGAGAGCGCGTTCATACAACAATGTTTTTGTAACATTTAAAATGGACCAAAGCTCCTTTTTAATTATATCGTATTTACACTTATAAGAAATTATTATTAAATGTGAATTTCTTATAAAAAATATCATACATCCTATGAAATATGTGAAAAGGAAGCTATAATTAGTTTAGTTAATTAGTCCTCTGAAATAAAATCTAGGTCGTATTTACAGTAGTGTAACGACCGGGAACTAATTAGCCGGTGCGCTAATTACCGTATTCGGTCCGTTATTTTATAGTTTCATAAAAGGGGACGCGAAACGTTCACATCATCCCTTTTGCGAGCTGTCAGGGCTTTAAGCGTTCACACAACTAACTAGTTTATGTGGCGGGGATTATATAACTATGTTAGTGACGGTTTTTTTTTTTCTTTTAATAACCCTGTAGTAACAAAATAATTGATTTTGCTATCGGGTAATTCAATATATTTTTATAACAACTTTTAATATTCAATTGGCAGTATTTCCTGTATTAAAAATGTGTGCATTATGAGTTCTATGAAAGCACTAACCGATAATTTATTAAATAGTAGAAAATATTTGAATCTAATGGTTTTTTTAAAGAAATCAGGGTGTGTATTCAAATATTTTGAGCCCCTCATTAGAATCAGCTGCGGTGCGGGTTTGAGTGTAGACTGTAGAGTGAATTCATTATCGCGGTCGGGCAGTCGTTAGTGGTTTACGACTGTGTTCACCAACTCTTTGAAATAATGCTCCCTTGGCGCCTTGACGCGTTCTACACAGAACCATATATTATATCGTTGAGATATGTATTTTAAAACATCCATTAAATCCCCTTAGGGAAGAGAAACTTCTATTTTGTAATTTCTTACCAACGACGAACATTCTTGCTGAAACTTAAGTAATATTGGATTATTTATACTCATACTATGTTGAAGTTTGAAAATATTTAAGTTTAGTTTAATTACAGAAACAGGAAAAAAATTAAATATAAAAGTTAATTCGCTGAGAAAAAACCCTACACGGTCAAATAAGTCAGAAAAAAAATATTTAGGATTAAAATTTCACATTACGTTGATTACTTACAGTATAGATAAATTATAAATTATGTATCTGTCTATTTTTATAAACATCGTATCAAAGAAGAAGATTCATTACTTTTCTCGGCGGAATGAATTATATAAGTAAATTTTGAATTTGAGTTTATAATTGATAGAAGTTGATATTGTGCCTAAATTAAGTGGCAATGTAAATACATTTTAACTTGTATATTACATTTATTTACAATAATCAGTCTCTTATGTACCCTTTTTTTTAAATATAAAGATTTTTAAGCAAATTATTATTATTAAATTAGATGGAATTTGAAAAAATGATACTTTTTTTAGCCTGTCGCGGCGCAGCGGCACAAGAATGGGACTGTAACCGACAGGTTCTGGGTTCGACCCCCACTCTGGGAAATGTAATAAATATTTAATATTTTCAATTTAAATATTTAATGTTTTCATTTCTTCGCTCTGGTTCAAGGCAAAACGCGGCGTTGAGTTCCACCACTCATCACGCTATGCCTCAAATTCGGTGGAAAGGGGGAAGTGGAACGGAGTGTCTTCACACTAGGTTCCCAAGTTCCCTCTGCGTACCCTGCCATGTGCGGGATACAGTGTGAAGCTAAGTAGTGATACTTTTCTTATATCTGCTTACGCTAAGAAAAATGGAGGTCAGTCGTGGCGGGACACAAGGGTGTGACTGTAAACGCGACAGGTTTTGAGTTCGATCCCTACTCGAGGAAACTGAATATTTAATATTTTCCAATTAAATATTTAATATTATTTTGTTTCACGTACTGGTAACAAGACAAAGCGCGACGGAGATTCCGGAATTCTACTCAGAAAGAAGATACTGACTTTCTTAACGCTAATTTTCCAAGTTCCCTCAGCGTACTCTGCCATAGCAGGATAAAGTATGAAGGTGAGAGTGAAAGAGTGCTAAGAAAAGCTTTACTATTATATTATCATATATATTGTTTAGAAAATTTATAAATGATCTGGTATACTTGAAATTAAACTGTTATTAAAAATCGCTGTTCATTGTATGGTATCGATTATGGCTGGCACTTGTGAGTTTAGTATATTATATAAGAAACTAATTATGTTGTCTTTACAATAGTATATCAAAAATTACAGTGACTTTCACATATTTTTTTGTTTACGCTTGTTGGAATTGGACACAACCACAAAATAATGCTGTCCTCGGAGGCAGATTTAAACACACAATCATTGCTTTTACAGTCAGAAGCAATCACAGTAGCACAGGCGCCAAAATGGCCGTTTCGGGTCTTAATTTATAATTTTAATTAATTATCGTTAAATTTTAACATTAAAACTCAATTTGAGTTTGAAATTTTTAATGTCAATTATGTAAGTCAATTCAGCTTCATATTGTTAAAATTTCAGTCCGAGTTTAAGACCATTCTCCATACGATTCTAGAACCAATAGCTAAGCGAGATCCTCTTAAAATGTTGATTGAGGCATTTTGCTATTAAACCGTAAATTAGAACGATTATCAATGTATCTCATGATAGTTCTATTAACACACCACATAGCAGCAACTTTCATGAAACAGTTTGCTGTTTAGTTAATTTCAAG
Source organism: Eueides isabella (assembly GCA_019049475.1). Lineage (NCBI taxonomy): Eukaryota > Metazoa > Arthropoda > Insecta > Lepidoptera > Nymphalidae > Eueides > Eueides isabella. Next base: position 10,666,493 of record CM032393.1, read on the forward strand.
AAAGATTATTATTAGAAGTACTAGATACTTATCTTTACGCTGTATACCGTATGTTGCAGGTTAGACAGAGGGAACTTAAGAACCTAGTGATAAGACAATCCGTTCCACTTTCATTTCCTACTTTCCGACAAAGTTTGGACAAGTACTGGATAACTAAACAAAATATGTTATCACAAGTTATGCATCGATAAAAAGCCAATAGCTCATATCTTAAAAGCATATTGACGCGAAGAACCTTTTGTGTTGAAAGAAATCCGCATACATTTATGACTTAACTAAAACATACGAGTAAGTCATATTTACTTTGTTCACCTAATAGCAGGTTTCAATCACAAAGGCGTGAAAAAGTCACCGCAAAAAGTGTTTTGTCAGATATAACCCTTAACTTCCATATGGGGTCCGAACCACCCTCTACATTAAAGGAACGGTAAAGGTATAGACGAACAATAAAAAAAGGTAACTCCCCACGACGTGCGTGACCACCGACTCAATGCAAATTACACTCCCATCCATTTTATACAATAAAACCAAATGAGCCCTTTTAACGCGACATAAGAAATCGATAAAAAGTTCACGTCAAGCTTAACACTGTTATATACAGGTAAGGTTTAAATTAAAATTTATTATTTTATGCTACTATTTACGGTAATGGAGCTTAATAACAAATATTATTTAGAATCTTGCATTCCTTAAAATAGATTTTTTTTCATTTAAAGTATTTTTTTTTGTGAAAAAAATTATCGACTGAGCATTTTAGTATTTATTTTTATTACTATAGTATTATTATTTTGTTTTCATAACACAACTACACTAGTTAGCAATTTTTATATACTATAGTACGTATCACACGTAAATCTAACATACTTCATATTATATATCGGTAGTCTCATTGAGGTTGGCGATCGTGACTGAAATTATCATTAGAACAATATTAATAGCTAAACTAAATAACAGCTATAATAACTCAACGTATATTTCAAGTACTTGATCCATCTTAATTTCAACAGTCATAGTACCATGCAATAAAAAACTATGCACATTTCATAAACTTGTGAAAATAATGCTACTTCCTTTACATTTGCAGACTTAAAACTTCTTTATCTAAATTCTTAAGTACCTTACATTTTCAACAAGCAAAATTTACACAGTGAGTGCAAAGCAGTGTTTAAATTTGTATCATGGTCCTATTAGTAAATGAAGGCGAAAAAGTTTTCTTGTCACTCTAAAAGAGAAGTTTTGAAATGTTTAAAAATATATATCAGCTTTACGCTGTTTCCCGCACATGGCAGGGTAAGCAGAGGGAACTTGGGAACCTAGTGTTAAGACACTCCATTACCGTTCCTCACTTTCCGCCGAATTTAAGGCATTGTGTGTTGAGTGGCGGAAATCAACGCCAATGAAAACATTAAATATTTAAATTGAAAATATTGAATATTTAATTTCTTCGAATGGGGGTCGAACCCACAACCTTTCGGTTACAGTCACACGCTTGTGCCGCTGCACCACGATACGCGCAGCTATAAAATTTATATTTTACGTTTATGCATGTCATATAATTGTGATTTTTACACTTTCATCTATTCCTTGTTTTCTTTATCGTCTTTTTGCAATGATAAATAATAAAAAGGAATATTTTTCAAGACAGGTCCTTGAAAAAGTTCTTTCTGTTTTTTAAAAGACGATATGAGCATCAATGAGAAAGTACTGTTTCAATTTTAGGATACGGTAATTTAAGCAGTGGCATCCACGCTTTTATTTACTGACTCTTAAAATGTCTTGTTCTGTATTATGCAAATTGGTTTTGCGGGGCAGCTGACTCCATTGCTTTAGTCATAATGAATATAAAGTTATACCTAACAAAATTCTTATCGAGCGATAATGTTCTGTCGAATACATTGAGCTTCAAAAGCATTCTTTGGACCTGAAGACAAAATATCCGAGGAATTGATTAACCTAAACATTGTTACACGCTTGAAGAATTTCAAAGAAGTACGACTTGAAAGCATGTAAATAGTTTCGAAATGTTTATAAACGAAGAGAATTTGAGAGATTGAGAGAGATTGAGAATGATGGCAAAGCACAGATGTTGGTATATGCTATTCACAATAGCTTTGGAAATTTATTTGTGTTTCAAAAGATAATATTAAATCACTATAGACCTAAGCATTTGACATTCATTTCCGCTTGATACCTCCAAGCGATTTCGAGATAAACGATGTTGATACAGAGTCAACTAGGTGAGGTACGTAACCCTAAAAATAACAAGAATTGTCATTGACTTAATATAAATTACATATATTTTTTTATTGATAACTATTATATAATAACGATATCCCGATATCGTAACGTTGTAGCTTTAATATTAAAGATATTTTCTCATATAACTATTATTTGTTGCCTGCGGCTGTATTTTCATGGGTCATTTGGGCCGGTTACTAATTTATTTTGTAAGTCATAACTCATTTAAAAACACCGTTTTGAGGGCAACATCCTAAACAAACAGTCTGCCTGTTACCTAATAACATTACTAAAATTAGTGACTTCACAGTCATTTAATTTTGTCCCTACAAAATTAAACGTTTTCATTAAGGTTACTGTTTATAATGGAATTAAACATATTACTTAACCAAATCAAAAGTGCTACGCTTCATTAAATTATTATTTAATAAAGCGCAATATTATTACATAAATATAAAAAAAAATATATATATATATATATATATATATATATATATATATATATATATATATATATATATATATATATATATATATATATATATATATATATATATATATATATATATATATATATATATATATATATATATATTAGATCTATTCAGAAATCTGAAAATCTGATGAGGAATACTAGAGTAAGATCACATGGCAGTGGGCGACCGAGGCGACAGAGGTATGCTGAGACCGTAGTGTTTGGTGCTCTTTAGATGGAGCTAAGCTAAAATTAAAAAAAAAATCATCACTATATATAGTATAATACAAAGTAACTTGTACCTACGCTTAATATATTATGGAGTGATTACTACTTCTCATCGAACAAGCATTGCTGGAAGTAAATCCAGTACAATATGTGATCAAGTTTTTGACGTTGCAATATATCGCTAATTTCCCAAGAGGATAACCTGCCGCCACAGTAAAGAAACTATATTATTGTTACCCACGTACTAGTTTCTAAAGTATTAAGGTATATTACGATCACAACGACGATGTTTAATGTTCCATATTTGATAAATGTCAATTCTTGCTCAATAAATATCGTAAGTCTTACGTGAAGCATTATACCTACTTATAAATTTCTAGTGTACCTTAACGTATTATTATCCTTTTATTTCATGGGTTTTTTTCGTTCTGGTAATGAGACAAAATGGGGTGTTAAATTACGCAATGTCTTAAATTCAGCGGATTCTATTTCTACACGCCAATGTCAATTACATAATGTAACGTTAATAATAAATGGTCGCATTACCACAATGGATTTCATAAAATTTTTTGAATAATAATGTCTCACATTTCAGCAAATCTGTTGTATGCATCGATTATATGAAAATCGTGAAATTGACACGTTTTACGTAATTATGAGTTCACTGATGTGGTAAGTTTTGTTCAAATGATTTTCACATTGCATACAATTACATATTAATTAATTATTGACAATTGACAGATTATTGCTTTCTGCTGAATCAATCTTGGTATATTGTCACATATGTTAATATTTTATACGTTTTTTATTTACGAAAAATTAAATATAACCACTTTTTCTTTCTATACATTTATGTTTTGTATGGGATGTTTCAGAATAATAAACTTAAATTTTCAACTTAAACCTGAATTTTGAATATTCATTATCAATTTCAGTCTCTATCACAATCTCGAGTGTTGTATGACAGCAAGTGATCATAAAAGGGTGCCGCCTTTTCGAATAGAGGAACAGACCCTTAAATAAACAGATATTTACAGCACTAGCCGCAATAAGCATTCATCATGCAAATTTTTGTATTAAATGTAGAAGTTGAAAACGAACTCCCTTTACTAAACTCTGCTCTGTAACTCTGTACTGATTGCTAAATGTCAATGATACTTAGAGTTAGAAATAACATTATTTTTTATACTTTTGGATTTCGTTTTAAAATAGAAGATGTGTGTGATAATGTATGTATATGTATGTGTGTATTACAATAATAAATACTTATAAAAATGAAATTTATAGTACACATTTGGTCACTTATAAAGTCGTAGATTGTATCTTACATAATTTATAAATATGACGTATATAAGTCGATGGCAATTCTGTTAGAAGTTCCAAAAGTCCTTATTGCGTGCTTACGATTTCTGAGGTCTAATGGGCGAGCGCGATTTTGCTGACAAATAAATATGTACCGCCCTTCCCGCCAAGAGTAATCGTATATAGGGGCCATTAGAATCTTATTTTAATTCATTTTTTTTTAATTCAAAAATATAAGCAGAGTGAGTGTTAAACAGAAAAAAAAAATATGAAATAGAATATCTTATCACCAGACATCGTTAAGAAATACTGTATTGCACTTTCCGCCTAAATTAGATGCATTGTGACTGATATAGCGGAACTTATCTCTGCAGTCGGCTTGGCGGAGGCGCAAAATTAAAATTAATTTAATGCCACGAGTCTGTCCCGAGGGTACCGAATCCACAACTCTCGCGTGTGCAGTTAGATACTGTCCACTACGCGAATATACCAACTCGTAATACTACTAATATTTTGTTTTACTTAGTTTTTATTAATATAATAATTTTATTGTTGAGTAGGAATTAAAGATATATATTATACTATTAATGATTTATGAAAATATTTAGAAATAGTCCTAGGAATAGTTTTTATCATCCACCATCACCATCACCTGTCCTTGTACTACATACAACCTATTGATAACTTAATTTTTAAGCGACTGTCCGAAAGTACTGAAAATGATTAGTTTACCATCAAACTTAAAATATTTTTCGAGATATTTTTTTTATCTTATATAAAACATTGAATTTATTCAAAATAAAAGAAAATGTGAATTACACTACTTACTTTAATATTTTAAATTTTAAAAGCATTCATATATAAGCAGACTTCGTAGCCGTACAAAGAGGGCTCTGTGGCATGCAATACGATAAAGCACCAGTTAACATAAAAGGAACAGGAATTTCTTTAGCAATAAAAAGAAACGACCAAAGCTGTGCGTGACCACGGCGCAATGAAAATTCATATTTATTTTTATTTCATAAACTCAAACACGGCAACTGTAAATTATGTGACTTTACATTTTAAAATTTAAATATTTACCATATTTTGTCCAAGGACAGAGCTTCTAAAATAATTTTAAAGAAATATTTTACAGAAATGTCAAACTGTTAATTAATTTAAAAAATATATTTATATAAAAATCATAATAAAAATTATTGGGTGCAAGAATATCATAATAAGATCAGTTTAAAATCGGATAAAGTATTTGTAAAGTTGTAATGTCAAAGTATATCGATTATTATGGTAAAAATACTAAGATACACAATTTTAAGTAAGCTCTTATTTGGGAGTTTCTTAAGCATTTTACATGGTAGGGATGATTTGGTTAAAGAGGGAATTGTTACCTACTTTTTATAACGAACGTTGATTTAGAAGCTTAATTTTAATGTATAGATCTTAAACCTAAAAATTTTATATTAATTGTAGTTGTAACTGTATGTGATCTCGAGTTAACCGACGGCCAGAGGAACATCAAAGTGGTCCTATAAGGATTTCTTTTTGGTACTCATTACGGCATAGAACCAAATATAAAACCAATTTATCACTCTTTCGGCAAAATATGCATGAAAAAATCTTACTTTAAGATTTTGAACCCCATTTTTCGACAAATTCTCGTTAGTTAAGTTACTGGGTGTCGGATAGCGCAGAAGCTTCATCTACATGCCGCACATGGCAGAGTTCGCAGAGGGATCTTGGAAACCTAGTGTTAAGATACTCCGGTCTGTCGCTGTTTCTGATATTAAATATTTTATTTGAAAATATCTTCACTTTCTCGAATGGAGATCGAACCCACGACCTGTTGTGTGTACAACACATGTTCTCCTGCGCTACGACATATAAATAACATACAAAAAGAAATAAAAAAAAAAAAAAATAGAAAATAAATAAACGAATAATAAAAATAATAAAAATAAATTAAATAAATTTAATAAATTTCTCCATAGTGAGAATAGTAACTATATCACAGTATAGTCTTTCAAAACAATTCACGTTACAATGTAACAGGCTTGCAGTATTAATTAATTGAAATTCTGGAGAACCCTTTTTGCCTACCGAACACTCAACAACCAAATAAATTTTCACATGTATAATGTAATATATTACCAGAATCATTTACATTATTTATTTAAAGTACTCGGTATGTTGGTTAGCCATTGTCGTAATTCTTATAGCGTTTTATTGTTTCAGCGAGTCAGTAATAAACTTGTGCTTTTTTGGTTTAACATCGGATAGGCTAATAAAATTTTCTACAAGCATACAGGTGAGCGTCTGGGTAACTAGAGAAGGCCGTGGAGCTATAAAAGATTCAAGAATTTCTGTCAGGTCCACAGGGGAGATATAAAGGGACCGCACACCGATCTCTAACTAAAATACCGCATGCGATAAATATACATAGTATATTGTACGTGACCTTCCCTTTTAGTTTAGTTATTCTACTTCTTATTCAATTAATTATGTATCTATCGTATTTAATAGGTTTTAGCTTATATGTGAATTCAGTGGTTGTTAACTTAATTTAGGAAAATTATAAATTTCGAAGTTTGTATTAACCTCTACCACTTAACATCTAATATTATATATTTATAGATTTTTTCTCATATTATTAATTATATACAAAACATATATTGTTTATATTCTACAAAAAAAAATATTAAGCTTTTTAATATTTTTTTTAGTTACATGGTATGAGAAATGTACTTTGGCAATATTACAAGCATTTTTGATGAAGCAAACATTTCTTCAAGTAACAATGGTGTTTGCTTCATAGTAAATTCCCGTATACCTATGACCTTCATCCATCGAGTTTTAATTTCCCAAGGGCGATCTGTGCGGCCGCAAACAAGGCAAAGTTGTGGTAGGTATTGATCTTAAATTATTGACAGGTGAAGAACTTCAAAGTATTGGTGCATGATCCGCTTACTTATAAATATAAATACGTAAATAGTGGGAATAAAATCATACATATATATATTATATATATATATATATATATATATATATATATATATATATATATATATATATATATGTATATATATATATATATATATATATATATATATATATATATATATATATATATATATATATATATATATATATATATATATATATATATATATATATATGTATATAATTTTTTTTTACTAATTATAGGGCTTTAAATGATTATGTATCTGTCACATTTACCTACATGCGTATAAAAATCAAAATGATAATGTATTTAATTACAAGCCCAATATAATCGTCATCGCAATCATTCATCATTCTTTGCTTTCTGCCCAAATTCGAAAGAATAAAAGAATACACATCCAGTAGAGCTCGCCTCACTTTATACATCGGACTGTTTGTCTGTCCCATTTCGCTATGATGCCAACCAATTTGCAAATATAATCTTAAATTAATTCCTTCTTCTTATTCAAAAGTACAATAATAAACTCAAGTGTTAGCTGCAAACATAAAAAGTTTATAATTTGTATCAATAATATATAAATGTATTTGTAATCAATACTGTTTATACTGTTTAATATAAACAGTATTGATTATAAATACATACAATAATTATTCATAAAACACGGGTGTTAGAAAAAGCTCTACGCTCCAAATAGTGTAATTCAACATTCGTAACTCAATATTTGCATGCGTTAAATATAAATGTTTACATCGGTCTGGTCATTGTGTACATACAGTGGGAATTCTAAATGAATAGCCCAGTGATAACATCAATTGCGTGCAATTTATACCTAATCAGGCCAGAAATGGTTATATTCGATGTATAAAACTATATACGATGGACCATAAAAACAAATTAATTAGTATGTTTCCCATTTATTTCTTGGAACATAAATTGAGGAAATAAGTCAATATCTTACGTAGCTACGGGCCACTAACAAGGGTATAAAAAGCACATATTTCTAAAAAGATGATTTATTATCAGTATAATATTTTATACGCATGTTTTTATATCCTTTGCTTGTTCATACTTAACAGAGTAGGCAGAGGGAACTAAATACTCAGAGACTGTTCCTCACTTTCGATTAATTTTTCTAGTCATCACGTATCGAGTGGCGTAACTTAACGTCGCGCTACATTATAGCGTGCGATACATTTTCATATAAGTCAAAATAAACAAGTAAGAATTGTGATGGATTTTTTGATTTGAGGCCTGTCTCGGTGCAGCGGCACAACTATGCTAGTAAGCGACAGGTAGTGGGTTCGATTCCCACTCGAGGAAATGAAATATTTAATATTTTCAATTTCAATATTTAATGTTTTCATTTCTTCGCTCTAGCACGAGGCAAAAACGCGGCGTTGAGTTCCGCAACTCAACACGCAATGCCTCAAATTTGGGGGAAAGTGGGGAACAGAAGTGGAACAGAGTGTCTTAACACTAGGTTCCCAAGTTCTCTCTGCCTACTCTGCCATATGCGGGATAAAGCTTGAAGCTGAGTTTAATTTAAATATGATATTTTTTTCGCTCTAATAACATGGCAAAGCGTGGCGTTAGTATCCGCCACACAACACGCAGTGCCTCAAATGCAGAAAGTGGACAACGGAATGGAGTGTTTTAACACTCTTACTCCCAAATTACCTCTATCTCTACGATGCCATGTACGGGATACAGAGTGAAGCTGAGTAAGTGAGAGTAATTAGTTTTTATCAACAGCTAAAAAAGCTTATCAACATAAAATTATACCCGTAGAGCTGTATGAAGATATAATTCACATAAAATTAACTACAATACAATACATAAGAAGATAAGTTACAATGGACAAATATAATCATAAAAGATCAATTTCAATAATACAAAACAACGATTTCTGAATCAGTGACTCGAAAATATTCTCGCATTGACACCTGATTGAGACCGTTCGCTCGTTCAAGTGAGAAGATATTTGAATTAACTTATATTGCATTCTCTTGCTAGACTCTCGAACATAATTTAAATTCCCTGATTATAATATAAAACAAAGCTAGCAAAAATTGTAATAATGATATAATTTTTAAATATCTAGATAATGGTAATAAAAACCGACCAAATGCGAGTTGAAGTTATGGAAGAATGATTTTGTATAATTATTTATAAAAACGACAAAAATTAACGTATTTTGCATAGGATATCACTTAAATATTTTTTATCCCTTTTATACTCGTAGTTATATTGAATAGCAGCAAACAGCTGAGTCTTAGACCCATTTCCATTTTTTGACCATCATATATATATATATATATATATATATATATATATATATATATATATATATATATATATATATATATATATATATATATATATATATATATATATATATATATATATATATATATATATATATATATATAAATATATATATATATATATATATATATATATATATATATATATATATATATATATATATATATATATATATATATATATCAGTCACATGCTTGTGCCCCACGACAGGTGTCATATATCATTTATAATGTAAAAATTTGATATATGTATGAACACAAAGCAACTTTTTACGAGTATACCAACATACACTCTTAGTGTGTTAGCTTAAGTAATAAAAGGGAAACTTTTCATTAATATTAATACATAATAATTTAAAGTTAAAGATAAGGAGGAGAAGGAAGCGATTCATCATTAGGTCCTGACAATCTTACAAAAGAAATTCAAATAGATGTAAATAATATATGGATTCATTGAATCGTAAAGATTCTTTTTAGTTTTGTAAAAAGTCTATTGTAAGCTCTTTCTTTCATAACCTTTTAATGGTCCTGTGAGAGCAAATTTATTTCGTTATTTCTACAAAAAAACCCTCTTAATCGACCAAAAGTAAAAAGCGGAGAGAATTTTGACATTGGCTTTAGTCTACCTGGTATATAAAAATAGCTTTTCATGTATAACTTTCACTTCTTTAGGAGGAAGTGAAAAACTATTTTTAAAAGATTTTTTTTTCATCTTGTAAAATAAGCATATACACAACAAAATAAACCAATAAAATAAAATCTTAGTATTAATATTTTATGAGAACATAGCGTAAAATAAAGTCGACCTCCGCCTCATTTTTTCTAAATTTCCTTCGTATCCTGAAAATGAATTATTAAGACGCTTCTATTATCCACTTTTTGCCGAATTGAGGCATTGTATGTCGCTTGTGCTTCGGTAGAAGGGCGAGATATTATAAATATTCAATATTTTCCTTCCTCGAGTAGAAATCGAACCCACAATCTGTCGCATTTATAGTCGCACACTTGTGCCCTTATGCTACGACATGTATCACAACCTTAAAAAAGTAAAAGTAATGTTAATTTTAAATAAAATGCCTACAATTTTTTGATTATGTACGTGACCCGAAGGAAATACCTTTTTTTATGATGTGGCTTACAAACATAAATGAAGTAAGGATTAACAATAATAACAATGAAATTGCTTAAGCCTGTTTGGCTAAAGGAATGACGTACACGATGAGAGGTTACTTGTGGGCCTATATGAAAAGGTTGATGACAGGGGATGAAAAAAAGAGGTATGCGACGACCGTAACTTTAGACCGCCAGTTTTGTCTATTTACTTCGGCAGAGCTAGTGCAGGTAAATTTCACTTCGGACTAACTAAACCTTAAATTTCCAATCTAGTTTTTTATAAAAGGCCTGTCGTGGCGCAGCGGCACAATCGCATGAATGTAAACTACAGGTTGTGGGTTCGATCCCCAAATTAAATATTTAATGTTTTTATTTTTTAGCTCTAGTAAAGAGGCAAGCACGGCGTGAGTTCCACCACTAAACACGCAATGCTTCAAATTGACGGAAAGTCGGGAACGGAAGTGAAACGGATTATCTTAATACTAGGTTCCGAAGTTCCCTCTGCATACCTGCCATGCGCGGGATACAGCGTGAAGCTGAGTGAGTGAGTTAATTTTTATAAAAAATATATCTGTTAGTCCAAGATTCATTATATATTTAAATAGTATAATACAGATAAAACATCATGTAAATCAATATGTAACATATTTTGTGAATAAAATAATTGATAAAAAGTTATGGGTACATCGGAAATTTTTATTACTGTTCATTTACTCTGCTCTTATCGAAACATTAATCAGAGTTATTTATTGAGTAATTATCGTTTCGTGGTGGTGTACAATGTACATTGGATTGGTAAAAATAAGTGCATTTATTTCAACTATACATTGGACCTTTATTTCACATTCAAGACTGTTAATAATTTACAATATATTTCTCGCACATTAATATTTTAAAGGCCACTTGTACTCAATGAGAAGGTCACAAAAGCTTTTAAACTAGATAAAAATAGCTTTACTTAATTCCAATTATCTGAGTTTTTAACGGAACCTTAAAACACCATAAATGAATTAACGGGTCGATCCTCATTCAGTTTCGATTGTCTGCTTAATCACTGTCTGTATTGGGGTAAATGCACAAACGCTGTTACTGTCCACAAACTCACCCTCCTAAATCACCTTAATGTACACAAAAAATAACACTATTTATAGAAATTACCTACCCTCATTTAAGGCTGTGAGCCTGGACTCAAGTTAAATATTCATATACGGTCTCCCAATTTTTATGGCTAGTAACGAAAAGATAAAAAGAGGTCAACGAGCACCGCCAATACGGTCCCGTAAAGTTTTGAGCGCGTTGTTAAAAGTGAATTTCAGAACTAATTATTTCATGATTTGTAATTTTTATTTTAATGTATTCCGTTTATATTAGGCTACAAGATGCCTCTGCAATAAAATTTAGATTACTCTATCTCAACTCAGCTTGATGCTGTATCCCGCATATGGCAGGGTAGGCAGAGGGAACTTGGGAACCTAGTGTTAAGACACTCCGTTCCACTTCCATTTCCTATTTTCCGCCGAATTTGAGGCATTGCGTGTTGAGTGGCGGAACTCAACGCCGCGTTTTGCCTTGTACCAGAGCGAAGAAATGAAAACATTAAATACTAAATTGAAAATATCAAATATTTTTAATGAAGATAATATTTAGATTTTGAAAGAATATTTCGTTCAGTTGTGGAAAAAAGTCGCGAACAACATGTGTATAAATCGCCAGTCCGCCCCGTATAGAGAATTCCATATTCCAAGTCCCCATATGGAGAATTCTGGGCGGGAACGCCAGCATACCAGCTTGAGCCTTTTGACTCGGTCCAAATTCGTTCAGTTAGCGTTCCTATATTTACAATCGGTATCAAGCCTTTAAGCCTAAGAAGAGATTTTACTTCCTTGTGCGTGCTTTACCGCTTGTATAATGGTGGCACCTGTTATCCACCTATTATCATCGACAGGTAGTTCACGCTCACACTTTGAACTACATTGGTCCCGTTCGGTTTCAGAGGAATTTCCTTCCATGGACCATCCGATTATTGAATGAACTTTCTGCTGAGGTTTTCCCTGTGAGCTACAATAAGGGCTTCTTCAAGAGGGAAATAAATAGGTTCCTAAAAAGTCGGCGAGGCGCATGTTGCAAGCGTCCATAGGCATCGGTAACCACTTACCATCAGGTGGTGTAAAAAAGTAAAACAAAAGTATCCTACATATTTCTTAGTTCTATTTAGTTTTACAAAAATATTTTTTGTTTATTTCCAATTTTATATTATTACAGTATCATCAGTCCTTGGTAGGTAGGCAGATTTTTAACATAGTCCGTTTCAAAACCGCATTCAAAGTTCCGTTACAAACATACATAATAACGAGATCAATAGTGCATATGCTCGCAACTTCATTTTGCCAATTTTTATAAGTTGTAATTCCCGTTGCCTTAAATCAGGAAACTAGTACGGAATCGTCAGTCGCGAATCCGATTCGAAGTTAATTGGGTTTTTTGTTCATGTTATTATTGCATTTGCATTCTTGTATTCTCATCGGTCCTTGATATGTAGGCATATTTTTAAAGAAGATCCAATGACGTTCAAAATTTCCGTTACAAAAATACATATATAGATAAGATGAAAGGTAATAAATGTGTTACTTTCAATTTCACGCGATATTCTGCACATAGCAGGGCAGGCAGAGGGTACCTAGAAATTTACCCGTTTACACTTTTCGCCGAATTTGACGGATTGCGTATTGAATAGTAGAAGTCAACGCCGCGCTTCGCTTGCTTCAATGTTGCGCAACGACAGGTCTCATGCAAAAAGGCGTGTTAAAAATTAAATATGTTCGGCATTACATTGTAAGGTTTGTATCGATTTTAAATAAATATTATAGTAATTTCAACTCCAACTATTTCCGTTTAATTTAAAATTTTATCGGGACATAATTATATTGAGCTTTTTTGCATCGAGACGAAGCGAATTAATTAAGAAACTAAAGTTCTGAAAGCACGATCTTCTTAAAAAGATTTTTACCTGTAAATCACAACTAGTAAAAATATTTGAGTAATACTTAGCTTCACGCTGTATCCCTCACATGGCAGGGTAGGCAGAGGGAACCTAGTGTTAACACACTCCGTTTCACTTCCGTTCCCCACTTTCGCCGAGTTTGAGGCATTGCGTGTTGAGTGGTGGAACTCGACGCCGCGTTTTGCCTTCTACCAGAACGTGGAAATGAAAATTAAATTAAATATTTAAGTTGAAAATTAAATTAAATATTTAAATTTAAAATATTAAATATTTTATATCCTCGAGTGAGGATCGAACCCACAACCTATCGATTACAGTCACAAGCTTGAGCCGCTGCACCACGACAGGTTTATTTGATAAATGTATTTAAAAATTTGAATGTTTATACACACAATACACTGTTTAACATTTTAAATTTTCAGATCCGTAAGAAAGGAAGTTGAGTATTTATGAAAAGGGCAGCTACTACTTTAGTAGATCATTATAGGAACCATTAAATGTATGATTACGGGGCCTGTTTTGGGCAGGCATTTGTTTAAGTACATCAACTTTGAGTAAACGACCGACATTCAAAAGTATTTTAATTCATTATAGCCTCCTAACTTTAAACAGCGCCGTTGGTATTTTATTAGTTCATAAAATGAGTTTTCAGGGGTTCCTTTATTGCAATGCATGACCATATTCTGGGATTGATGATGTTATGGTAGCTGAATGAATTAAATTATTATTAGATATTTTTTCTTCTGCTTCTCATTGTATTTCACACATGTATTCAGAGGGAACTTGTGGACCTAGTGTTAAGACACTCCGTTATGTTCCTCATTTTTCGCCGAATTTCAAGTATTGCGTGTTGAGTGGTGGAATTCAACGCCGTGCTTTATCTTGGTAATAGAGCAAATAAATAAAAAGAAGTATATTCCGATTGTTTGATATATTTCGAGGAATCGAACACACAATTTGTTGTGTTAACAGTCACATGCTTGTGCCCCTGCGCCAGGTCAGACCTCAATTATTTTAATAATAATTATAGTTGTTATTTTTTTTAATATCATATTATATAATAATATGATATAATATCATATTATATCATAATATGATAAAAATAAATTATATAATTTTAATAATTTGTATCATAAAAAGTTGGTTCTATGTATAAATTAAGTAACTGATAACCCATTCACAGTTAAATTATTTAAATGGACGAAACTGAGTCGTATTTGCTTAAACTGGATACATAAAGTAGTATCTCGTTGAGATTTTGGAGAGCTCTGACAATAGACAGTTTGCGTTCATAATGCCCTCGGAATACCCAAGCTCACCTCATCGTTCACTTAGTTAATTATACAATTTTTTAATTAAACCATTTATTTCGTGTACCATAATTAGCGACTGCAAGAAATGTTTTGAGCTAAACTGGCTGAAATAAAGCAATAAAATTAGCAAAAACGTTAACACGTTCGTTCTCTTTGAAAACAATAAAGCGGCACATTCATGTTACAGGCATGCATGGAGAAGCAGATTTCTGTTCAAAGTACCAAAAGTTGAATTCAACACGGACAATAGTAACTTTCTATGAGGGTTAGAACTTTAAGAATTTTTGAAATTAAATTTCTTTTAAATTATATTAAAACATTATTTAGTAGAAAAATTTAAAAACTTTTTGAATTATTTTCACATAATATATAACTAACTCTTAACTAACAGATATTAAATTTCTTAACTTTCTGCGTGACAAAGTATACCATATCAAATAGAAACATAATATTACAGTTTGTATAAGCATAACAATTACTTTCAATCTGTCTTATACTACCTACTTGCAAATCCTATTATTAGGTTTATAATAAATCAAAAATAATATTGGAAAATAGACGCGGTCAAGGAGAGTCAATTGTATGTCAATTGATACAATTATCATATAATTTTGTTATCCCCATTGATATCAAAATCGTAATGTAAATTGGATTTTTTGCAGATAATATCAAAACGTATATTCATCTATCTGTGTAGTAAATTTAAAAGCTTGTGTTCAATATAATTTTTTTCAGGTTTACACTGGATCCCGTACATGGCAGGGTAGCCAGAGAGAACTTGAGAAAGTAATGTTAAGATACTGCTTCCCGTAAACCACTTACTTAATTTAAGGTTTTTCGTGTTGAAAGGCGGACCACAATACCATTTGCCTTGTTACCAGAGCGAATAAATAAAAAAGGTAAAAAGAAAGCATTTCTTCGAGTGAACGCGCAACTTGTCCCGTTCACAGTTACACGCTTGCGTACACCACTATTCTTAATACAATTGTTTTTGTATTTTTTTTTTACTTTTCAATATTTTTTTATCGCAAAAGTATTTCTTTTGTCATTTTCTTTTTATTATTTACCTATAATAATATAAACAAGTTTTTAACAACTTTATTTAAAAAATACAGTAATAACTAAGGCAAAAACAGTATAATTTATCTTTCAGTCTAATCTCCTGCAATGACGTTGTTGTTTAATGATTAACAAGTCCATATAACATTTATTAATTGTTTTTTCGTACTTTACGTTTGTGATAAATAATGAATTTAAAGAGGCTTATGTGGGATTGATTTCTCGTCATTGAAAATAAAATGTTTCATGAGTGTGAATTTTTAAAAGCGAACCACTTTTACGTAAACCGTTTGAGAATATTTTTATTGTTTTTAAAAATGTTCATCGACTAAGTTAAGATTTAACTGCTGGTTTTCAATTTTGTGCAGATTTTCCTATAAATACAGCTTACTACGTGTGGTACGGTGTCTCACTAAATTAGTATTTCTTGTCTATCTCAAGTGCATTTTCTTTTGCGGAGTCGCGGCACATCGGATTAAGTCGCTCTAGCTTTTCCAATGTCGCACAGAAATAAAAGAAAATTGTTTAAGCATTTTTCTTTTTCCGGCTTAGGAAATACAGTAGTTACTTAATGGGATACAAGTAATAAGAATTGCAACAAATAAAGGAACAAAGTTGTCTTTTTAAATACTCTTCTATTTCAGGTTTATTCTGACCTAAATCCTCTTTTACTTTATCGTCTGTCTTATTATCTTAAGTTATTGTTTAAATTGTTTGTGTGATGACTGCGTTTAAGTTGGGTTTTATATTATGTCAATAATTTTATTGCAAAGTTCATTATTTTTTTTACATTTTTGTTATTAATAAGTGTATTTTTACGTTTTCATTCAAATATATGCATCGTGTAAAAACGTGTAAATAAGTACTAACTTACTGTTAATAAATTATTATATAGGTATAGAACAGTATGTATTATTGCAAGCGCGATGGAGTTTCATTACGCAGTCGGGGGGAAGAGTCATCTCCATTTCCTCGCTCTGATAACAAAACAAAGTATTCGTACCTTACTTGGCCGCATATCTCGATGGTTCGCCGAAAAGTGGAGAGACAGAGTTTTTTGATATCCTCTACTTCTTCTATTATAGGTGGATTATAGCATGAATTCATTTATTATATATTAATTTTACTATACAACTGCCTATATACATGTTACAATAGATAATAATGATTACAAACGCATTTTTTTAGTTGACATAATAATTTAAAATACTACTGTATTGAATAAAATAATATTTCCTCGTAATGTATTCAATAAGTCTCAAGTCAATAATACTCTTGATGCCATTAAAGCTGAAGTAATTAATATTCTTTACAAATATAAAGTTCAATATAAAGCGAAACAATATGGATAAATTATTTTTTACATTATTTAAGTGCTCTTACGACTTCCGCAAGCTACTTAAAAGCGTATCGATAACGAAATGTATTCATGCAATGCTCTACAAAAAGCAAAAATGAGATATACATTGCGTTTATTAATTAAAAAAATATGCATATTTTTTATCGAACTCAATTATTTTTCTCTATTAATTCACGTGTGAAGCATTCGATGTATCAGAAAAAAATAATTTGGTTTCCTGACATGATTTTTGTTTTATCTTTTCATTCGTGGCATGTCCACAATAAACATTAAAGTATTATATTTTATGTCACATTAAATAGCATAAAGGTTTTAATATTTAGTTGAAACTTTATAATTCTGATGAATCTGTATGTAGAAAGAAAAAATAACTCTAAGACAAAATGACTACCGAATATAAAAAAATAACTACTGAATATTCGACAATATTGTTTGATTTGATTTTTGATGTAAATAATGCAATACTTCATCAATAATTCATATTTTTTGATTTCGTAAACCTTATGAAATATACTATAATATTATCCATATCTTAGGTTAAATTAATATATATATATATATATATATATATATATATATATATATATATATATATATATATATATATATATATATATATATATATATATATATATATATATATATATATATATATATATATATATATATATATATATATATATATATATATATATAATTGTTTTAATACATATGTTGATATTGATATGAATAAAATAATATTGAGGTACGGGGATAAGCCTGCAACTGTAAATGCGACAGGTTGTAGAATCGATACTAATTTCCTCATTCTGGTAACGAAGTAAAAGGAGTTCAAGATTTCGGCGGAAAATGGAGAACGGGAGAGGCTAAGTGTAACGAAGTGTTTTACCTTTAGGTTCCCAGGTTAACACTTTCTACCCTACTATATGCGGGATACATCATAAAGTTAAAAAAGTATGATATTTTGACCAAAGTCTTGCAAGATTTTAATCCTTTTATCACCACACAAATACGAATATAACACATAAGAATTGGAATTCGTTTTTACTGTTTACACAAGAGGCGCCATCAGAATACCTCGGCCACAGTGATGTCAAGAGGCTCTTGTACACTGGATCGTGTTCTATCTTGTTTATGCCTTGAAATGGAGCATATTGCAGTGTGCCTTGTTCTGCTACTTTAAAAACTATACCTAAAACGTCGACCTCTGCACTATTCACTCTTGATTCAATGAATGCATTTCATATTTGAAGTGATATTTGGATTAAGTTTCAGAAAGAGGTCGGCTGTTTCGTTAAAAAATATAAAAAAATATTATGTGAAGATCTCATCTAAGGCTTGACGGAGTTAACAGATAAAATATAAATAATTATGATGTCTTATCTTGCTTTATTTTGAATTCAGATTGTTTTGTAAAAATTTAAAAAGTCAATCTTTAGTTTTCTTGAAAGAAAAATATTCAATATTTTTGAACGAATACATTCTCCTTAGAGCCCAGTAAAATTGTTATCAAAACTAACTTGTACATACGACTTTAAAATTAGATTTCCCTCTTGTTAAAATTCAGCCTACACATATTGACTTAAACATGTATTGTATAAAGACACATTGTATTATATCAAAACATTTGTATTAAAATCTTCACCCTTTCTAGCTCTAAAATTATTTTAAATCCACATTTCCAAGACTGTAGATAGAACCTTAACATTTACAGTAAAAGACACTCTATATATAACGTTAATATTAACCAAGTTATACCTTATTTTATTTTTTTTCAATTCATTTATTGCAGTAGTATACTATTTTTTAATTATACTTAAAAAAACGCAATATTAATATTCAATTCGTAACATCAAAGTAGCGGAGCACTTGCACGCTTTAGAAAAGCATCGTGAAACGTCGGACCTCGTCATGCGAAAGCAAACAAGACTTCACCAGTACTGTAAACTGGCAACACAAAACTAAATGTGGACACAGCTTTGTGGGAGTAGTTTGCACTCTCACACTGAGATACTTTGATTCAGTCTATTTATTTACAAAAGCTACCGGTTTTCTTGACTGAGCTTTGTAGTAGATAAGAATAGCGCTTTATATTTCGTGTGATCTTTTTAATGTTTTACATAAATATAAATAATAGTTAAAAAGGCAACACAGTAAAGGATGTTTTAGATGGATATAATTTTACTCATCGTAGTTCCTTATTTATGAAATTCTAACTGAAAAATCAAATATAGTTTGTCTTTTTTCTTTCTGTTTTGTAAATGTACCCCGCATAGGTGGGGTAGGCAGAGACGATTAAAGAACCTAGAGTTATAACACTCTGTATCGTTCCCGATTTTGAGCTAAATTTGGGGTATAACAAGTTGAGTGGCTGGACTCCATACAACCCTTTGCCTTATTACCGAGCAAAGAAATGAAAATATTAAATATTTAATTTCCTTGAGTGGGGATCCGACCCAAAACATGTCCCGTTTATACCAACACACCCACGTCACACGCCCGTGCCCCACCGCCACGCAGGTATAAATCTTTTAAAATTATTCGTAAAATTTTTAAATTTATATTAAAAATAATATTGATCTTATATTATAATGCAAAATACAAATTTAAAATGTTTTAATAAATTAAGAATTAAGGTGAAGCTAAAAGTGAAGATTTAATTATAGAATGTTGCAGTTGATCCGAAATATAAAAATTTAGGCAAATGCGAATCCGTAACGATTTTAGGATTGCAAGTCAACGAGAAGTACAAGTTAAGTTCACAGGCGAGCGTATGCACTATTTATGAAATGAATAATTTTGATGTCAGTGGATAAGGCGAAAGAAGTATGCAGAGACCGTAGCGTTTGGCGCTCTGTTCTCTCTACCTACCCCGCTAGGGATATAGCGTGAAGCTAAATAAGTAAGTAAATAAATAATTTCAAATTCGTAAAAGTACTTTTCTGTATTTTTTTTTTTTGGATTTATATCTTTATTTATATTGTATGTTATCATTTTATGTCAAACCTTGTAAGTCTATGAAAAATACCCTAAGTTTTGATTATGCGGCCCATAAAGTCGACAAAGTAAACTTTGCAATAAAGAACAAATATAATATTATAATTATTTTCTCAAATAAAAAAATATAAATTGTGAGTTTTTATTTTTTTCGCTATTTATATAAAAAAATCTCACTACAAGTTTTTGCCAAATATTTACAACCACAAGTCCATGCAAGATATTCTATAGGTTTTGATAATGCGATGAACTAACTTCAAAAAAAGTGCTGTAAGAAAGAAAATAATTTACGTTAACTTAAAATTAATGCATACGTTAAGCTAGAACCTTGTTTTTTTTTGTGCTACGACGTATTGTAGTTCTGAATACTTGTAATAATTTAAATTTGATACCTCTACGTTAATTTGAGATTGATGAAGATCATTCAGCAGATGGATAATATGTTATCCTATTAGAATTCCGTACTTTTAAGGTTTCTTAAACAATAATTATATTTTATCTTTTATTTAAAAACAATAATTCACTTCGATGCATTCTAGTATTTCTTAGAGGTATTAAAACTATTAAAATATTACATATAGTGAAATAGACTCTACATCACAAAGTCTGTCGAAAGGTCGTTTAACCATTAATAATAATTTACATAAATGGGTATGTGACACACTACAAGAAAGGTCACCTTTAAGTTATGGTATCCTTTGTGGATAATTTATTAACCATTATTATATAGTTTAAGCGACCCACATAGTTAATGGGATAGTATGAATCTCTATATATCCTTATCTAGATTAAAGAAATTATAGAATATTGCATTTGGTCCAAAAATAATATTCTAGGAATATGATAAAAGTAAATATAGTAAGAGTTTGGTTTTCTAAGAAAACCAACTGCAAAGCTGACTTGTTGTTTGTATTAGGTTTAGTTAATTTTATGGTACATTTTAATGTTTTTATTCAATCCTCTGTTAAACAGCGTAATAACTACCTAAAAAAGAAAGAACAAAATTATCTGCCTGTTTAACTCTGTTGTATAATCTATACACTCATTACCTCGAATTGTCTGTCAGTAGCTTTTGTAATATTCTTTAGTACGCTGATGACATCGTCCTCTACTTTAGCTCAAAATCTGTGGAGGACAACTTTTCCCTTAAATACTGCTTTAAACTATCAGGACCAGTGCTCTTTGGCCATGGCTTGACATTATCAGTGGCAAAATGTCGGGTGGTAGTATTCTCCAAAAAGAGAGTAACATTTAATTTTGAAATTTATTGTGGTATTGATACATACAATTAGCAGTGAAAAAAGGATTTCATGCTTTAAGAGCTGTGTCTGGTATGTGGTGGGGCGTAAACCTTTTTACTGAAAAACTAATGTATATTGCAATAATTCGTAGTCATAATGACTACGGGTTATTTGTTATAGACCCCTTTAATAAAGCTGCTACTGACAAACCTAACAGAATTAAGTACAAACGCCTTCGAATTATTTTAGGTGCAATGAGGCCTTCCCCTACCAACGCATTACAAGTGGAGGGTATTGATCCACCGTTTCCTATCCGTCGTCAATTTTTATCTAACCGACTTGTTGGTAAAATGCTACAGTTTTCTTTCTTTCCATCCCTTGTGGTCTAAGCTATCTGAGTTAGCTGTCCTTATTTTCGTGGCAAGCCGCTTCCTTACTTGCTTGTTAGCTTCCTTAAATTTACCTCCCTTCCTCACCCTCTGTCCTGCTAACCCTTTATTCTGTACGCCTTATAAAGCTTTAGTATTTCATCCCTCTGTCATTACAAATCTTGGCTTGACCAAGGGAGCTCCTGACACCAACAAAAAGTTTCAAGCCATAGTAAATGAAAACTGGTTAAATCATAACCTTATCTTTATAGATGCGTTAAAGCTTTCAAAGGAAAGCTGTGTTAGTGCAGCATGCTGGATACCAAAATTTAAAATTATATTACAATTTAAATGTCCTCCCGAATCATCCGTGTTTACCGGTGAGGCTGTTGCCTTGTTAAAAATAATCCGGTTCACACTCTCCCATGACTTTAAACAGATCGTTATTTGTACTGACTCATTAAGCTGCATACTAGCTGTTAAGGTACTCATGTTATTTAAAGGGTTTGGTTGTTACTTTGGCATAGATCCCAGGGCATTCTGGAATCAGTGGGAATGAATCTGCAGACTCTTGCGCAAAATTAGCTATCACTGGATGGCAATTTGGGTCACTTTTCTATTTCGGCCCCGGATCTGTTGTCCCTTGCTTTAACTCATCTGGATGTGTCATGGTCTGAATTTTGAAATATGTCAAAATCCCACAAAGGTAATGTTCTTTGCTGCGATTCAACCTAATATCCCCAGGCGGCCATGGCTTTACTTTCAAAAATGTATTGAACGGAGGATAATACCGACTATATGTCGCTTGCGACTTGGACATGCGTGTACACCTGTACATCTAGCTAAGATCAAGATCAGGGACCACTCACTGTGTGAATGTGGTCTAGACGATGGTTCCACTTCTCACATCCTTTTTACATGCCCCAAATTAATTCATCCCATATATGATGTCCTTCCTCACAAAGTTCCCCTTAATGTTAATGTTCAATGTTTGTTAATGTTTGTTTTTAGTCCACTATGTAAATTTTTATGTATATATATATACATAAAAATTTACATAGTGGACTATATATGTGACTATATATATATATATATATATATATATATATATATATATATATATATATATATATATATATATATATATATATATATATATATATATATATATATATATATATATATATATATATATATATATATATATATATATATATATATATATATATATATATTAGATATAATAATAAATTGTAGACACCTTTGTATTATATATTTCTTATTACTAACCCTGTGTGTAGATAATGTATATATTTATTCTAATATATGTATTTTTTTTTGTTATAAGTGAAGGCAATTTTTAACTTGATCTTCTTTTTTTTTTAATATGCATTCTCCTATTGTGTAATATTATTTTTTCTACCGTACAACCTCCTTAGTGTCTTCTCCATTTAACGTGACATTGGTGAAGTTATATGTGCTCAACTGGCACACTCGGAACGCCATAATCAAAGAACCATATCATACCAGAAAATATCGTACAGCCTCCTTCGTGTCTTCTCCATTCAATGTGACATTGGCGAAGTGATCTTTGCTCAACTGGCACGCTCGGAACGCCATAATTAAAGAACTATACGATACCAGAAAATGACAGACTAGCTGTCACTTTCAGTTAAAAAGACATAATTTTCAAAATAGTTTTTTTTTTATTATTATAACTACGTGCATATTGATTCGATGTCTTTGTGTTTATTTTGTGCAATAATCTTATAAATGTATACTCGAAAGTTTGAAGCACGTTTGAAATGGAATGAAGGCAAACGTGAACGAACAGCGAATTTATTTATTAGTTAATTTAGTTAACAAATACAATAATACTATTGAAAATGAAAAGATCGACGCTGTAACTAACGAGAATAAGAAATCAATGTGGAAAAAAAAAATCTTTCAATTTCTGTGGTTTAACGACAAAGGAAGAAGAAGGTCTTCATAGAAGACTTTAAAATTAAAATATGAAGAAGTAAACAAATCCACAAAAATCTGCACAGCACAGACAGGAGAAATTCGCAAAACAGAATTCTCGTTTGGAATTGGTGAATTTCGTAATGTAGACCGCAAAGGAGCAACGTAAGTTTGTGAAAAAGGAGCACAAATTAAAAATGTTGCATCTAGCAAATGCGGAGAGCAGAAAGAAAGGGATTCACATTTTTGTCCTAGAAAGAAATAATTTTGACCTTCTCCATGCACAATAATTTAAAAAGTGTTTTTATTTAGTTTTGAATAGTGTAAGTCATTAGTAACCATTATGGCACGGTGAATTTTGTATGGATAAAATATGATAAAATTATTTTTATTAACATAAAATACAGTTTTCACGAAAACTTCTTTAATCTCTTCCTATTTACTACTTGTTTAGTATAAAAATAATTAAAAAAACTTGTCACAAAATTTCTCGTAGTGCGGAATTGTCCTGCACGTGTAGGATTGGCTGCAATGGGATTGAAAATTGGCTGTACTAACACAACTTCTGGCTCTAATAAAGGTTCTTCTTCATTTTTTGTCCATGTCAGGTTTTGTAATATAGTACAAACCACAATTACATCTTGTTCAAGCGGCGGCTTACACCATAATATAATACTCAACACTGGAAAACGACTTTTCCACACTCTAAAGCAACTTTCAATGACATTCCTTGTCCGTATTTGCGATTCATTAAATAAAGTCTCAGCTGGTGTCTGCGGATTTTCGTACGGAATCAGTAGATAATATGATTCTACAGTGGTCATCACTGTCTACAATTTTTATTTCATTTCCTAATACATAATTGTTATAGTAACATTAGAATTATTAAAAATCATGGCATCATGAGTAGAACCAGCCAACGTGCCAATATATCTTGAAAAGTCAACTCGGTTGAACACATTGTTTGTTTCTTTGTATTTCATGCTTGATTTTATCCTCAATTTACTAGCTCTGTAGTAAAAACAGGACAGATTTTTTTAAAAGTCTGAATCACCGATGAAGTACTTTAGAATACCACTGATTGTAGTGATCAAGTCTTTATCTGACGTACGTTGCTTGCCACTCAACTAGTTTAATATATTCATTAAATATGTACTCTTCTTCGATTGCTAGGTCATCAATAACATGAAAATATACATGATATAGGTAAATTCGACGTATATCAAAAATAACCTCAAATCAAATTACACTAATATAAACGTTAAGTCACACCAACACGAGTGGTAAGATCATTAAGAATAAGTAATTTGATAAGAAAGTTTTATATTTTTAAATGTTTTTTTTATAAATTAATTTAAGTTAAAAAATGTAAAAAAATATCTTAATATGAATAAAGTAAATAAATAATTACAAAAAATACGCATTTAATAATGATACATTTAAGAATGGTACATTTAATGATACCATCATTAAATGTACCATTATTAAATTGTAATAGTGGTACTTTAAATAGTGGTACTTTAATTTAATTTGTTTTTATTGATTAAATTTTGTTAGAAATATATTATATGTATTTGTTTATATTTGGTTTAATTACTTGGATTTAGCATAATCATATATACTTTATGCAAATATCTAGGGAGCTACATATTTGTAATACAATTCTTCAATTACGTACATATGTATGTATATTGACATTACATTGTTTATTCGTTCATTTGGCTGTAATTAGAACAAACAAAACAACAATAATTGTCAGCATCGAGAATATTAATGAGTAACAAATTTAATAAGTAAAAGAGGTATCCGATAATGAATTTTATTTAGGATAATGATATTTCAATATTTAGAAAGTAAAGAGAATTCAATTTCACTGAGGTTCGTTGAAGACATAAAGATATGTATGTGATATATATGTATATATATATATATATATATATATATATATATATATATATATATATATATATATATATATATATATATATAATACTCTTTCTAAGTTCTATTCAGAACCTAGGTCCAAGGAATTCCTCATGCCTTTGTTGTGAAGCTCTATATCCACATTGGCGCGAAGACTTGGCCCCTTTAAGTTTTACGCTTGTTTCTTACAATCGCAAGTACTTCTTAAATGATAGTAGTTTAACATTTATTTTCTTATTTTTGTCTCTCAACCATAGCAGTACAAGAACCTGATCACTATCCAGGAAAAAATCTTTTCACTAATAATTGCCGCCCACCGAACACCGGCACGCTACAGTGCTCGTCAAATGGTTTATAAATCCCAAAAGAGCCAACAGCAAGCATGCGCGAGATGTTTATTCGACTTTAACCACAAGGTTTTTTCTACTTCGACATAATTAAATACTGTTGTAATAATTGTTTTTATAAAATAATTATAAAGAGATATATCTTCATATTTTATTTTATAATTTATTTTTGTCTATAAGAGTATAATATGGTATTTTAACATAAATTATATAAAATCATATTAGAGTAGTAGTACAAATCAATATATCTGCAACAACCAGACAATACACTTAACGAGTCTTTACCCGCATAGTAAACTGGAAACACAAAGCTAAATGTGAGCTTTGTGAAATAGTTTGCACTTGTAGCGAGACATTTTGATTTACTCTATTTATGCACAAATAGTAAGTGTTCTGAGTGCGTATTGGAGATAATTTCATTTAAATATTCTGTTTGTTTTTTTTATATACTAAACGATTTAGAGAATTTTTTTTTTTTGGGGATAATGGGCTCTAATGAGATGTTCTGGGCCCAAGCCAACTTCACCTGCTAGCTGGTGCTCTTGCCGAATAACGAACGAGGCTCTGGCACAGGCTTTCCCCTTTGGATTGGGAGGTCAGACGGCAGTCGCTCCCGGAAAAAGCCACACTAGCCACTCAACATGGGAAGAACAGTATACAAGAAACTTGCCATAGATAGGGCGCCGCCGCAAAACGGCGCGCAGAAGCCTCGCCCGACTTCTGTGGAAAGTGGGCTAGGGCTACCGTGTCCAGGCCGGGCACGGTTAAAGACGTTAGGCCCAACCCAGAAGATCCGCTTTGCTAGTTGGAACATAGGCACACTGACCGGTCGCGCGTAGGAGTTAGCCGATGTACTCTCCAGGCGTAGGGTGGCCGTGGTGTCCCTGCAGGAGACTCGGTGGAGAGGTAGTAGATCCCGGTTCATTGGGAATGGCTACAAGCTGATTTACACAGGTGCACCAAGTGGGGAGGGCGGGGTAGCCGTGGTACTCTCCGGGGAGCTCCAGGATGATATTTTGGAGGTGAAACGCTGTAGCGACCGACTTATGATCGTGCGAGTGCTTATGCCCATCTGATAAGTGCTTACGCGCCTCAGGTCGGTTGTAGCGAAGCCGAAAAGATGTCGTTCTGGAGCCACCTCGGGGAAGTGCTTCGTGGTATCCTGTTGTCGCAGGGAATCGTCTTGGGCGGTGATCTGAACGGTCACGTGGGTGGTGAGAGTAAGGAGTTTGAGCGTGTTCACGGCGGTTTCGGGTACGGGGACCGCAACGCGGAGGGGGAGAACATCCTCCGAACGTGTGCGGCCGCTGACCTGGCCATCGTGAACACATATTTCATTTCAAAAAGAAACCCGAACATCTCATCACCTATAGGAGCGGGAGGCACGCTACCCAAATCGATTTCCTACTCACTAGGAGACACCACATCAGCAACGTAGCCAACTGCAAGGTCATACCCGGAGAGAGTCTCACTGCACAGCATCGTCTCCTTGTCATGGACCTCTGTGTGAAGCCCAAGGACAAGCCAGTTGAGCGCTGCCAGCGCCGAATCAAGTGGTGGCTACTGGATGAAGTCAGGTCGAAGAAGTTCGCCTCAGCCATCGGCGACAAGTGCGCTGATGCTGAGAGTGAACTGGTCCAAGACCATTGGGACAAGATCCAGTCAGCGATTCTTGAGGCGGCGAAAGCAGTGCTGGGCGTGTCCAAGGGCGGACGCAAATATGACAAGGACACATGGTGGTGGAAC
Source organism: Eueides isabella (assembly GCA_019049475.1). Classification (NCBI taxonomy): domain Eukaryota; kingdom Metazoa; phylum Arthropoda; class Insecta; order Lepidoptera; family Nymphalidae; genus Eueides; species Eueides isabella. The sequence continues at coordinate 10,694,449 of CM032393.1, forward strand.
GACACAGTCCAGAAGGAGACTAGGGAGAAGAAAGCCCTCTTTCAGAAGTGGCAAGCGTCCGGATCTTCTGGAGACCGCGACGCGTACAATTATGCAAAGCGCGCCACTAAGAGAGCTGTAGCCAGAGCCACACGAGACCACTTAAAACCTTTGTATGATAAGTTGGAATCGTCTGAGGGGCAGAAGCTCATCTACAAGCTGGCGCGTTCCAGGGTCCAAGCGGCACATGATATTTCCAAGTGCCGCTGTGTTAAAGACCCTGGAGGCAACTTGATGTACGAGGAGCGTGCGGTGAAGGAGAGATGGCGCTCGTATTTCCACGAGTTGCTTAATAAGCAACACAAAGAGGTGCAGCCTCCGGACCTCCTTCTGAATCAAGGACTAGTGCCGCTTATTACGCCTGCAGAAGTCCAGGCTTGTCTTCGCCGCATGAAGAATCGGAAGGCTGTCGGTGCCGATGGAGTCCCCATTGAGGCCTGGAAGGCAATGGGTCCCCGTGGTGTGGGCATCCTTACTCACCTTTTTAATCGCGTACTCCTCACCGGGAAGATCCCAAGCCAATGGAGGCTGAGTATCATTACTCCAGTATTCAAAGGCAAGGGGTCGGTGCAGGAGTGCGGTAGCTACCGCGGTATAAAGGTGATGTCCCACACCATGAAGCTCTTCGAGAGAATCATTGACTGGACCCGGATCCGGCAGGAGTGTACACTCTCGGAGTGTCAATATGGATTTCGCCCCGGTCATGTGACCATGGATCCCGTATTTGCCCTAAGGATTGTCGCCGAGAAATACAGGGCCAAGAATACGCCTCTGCATTGCCTATTTTTGGACATGCAGAAGGCCTTCGACTGTGTTCCTCGGGTGATGATCTGGTGGGCACTGTGATCCAAGGGGGTCCCGGAATCTTATATTGACATCATCCGAGACATGTACCATGACTCCGATTCTGTAGTTCGGACCGCTGTTGGCGATACGAAACCCTTCCCTGTCACCGTCGGGGTACACCAAGGATCTGTACTCAGTCCGTTTCTGTTCAGCGTGGTATTAGACGTTTTATCAGACAGCATCAGGGACTCACATGAGCAGCCTCCTTGGTTGCTCATGTATGCTGACGGTATCGCGCTGGCAGACTCGGATAGGGGCAGATTGGTGCGACGCGTGCAGGTGTGGAAGGAGACGCTAGAGAACGGTGGTCTGAAACTTAATGTGGCGAAGACCGAGTACTTGGCATTAAACTCTACAGATCCCCCATCCGTCCGCATAGGCGATGACCTGGTCGAGCGCACGGATCAGGTGAAATACCTGGGATCTGTCATTCCCGCGTCTGGTGACATCGATTGCGACGTCAAGGCTCCCATTGCTGCCGCGTGGGCCAAGTGGCGTGAGGTGACTGGTGTCATTTGTGACCCCAAAATGCCGGTTAGGCTGAAGGGACAGGTCTACAAAACTATGATTAGACCGGGTGAAATGGAGAAGACGGAGCCGGAAAGCGGACCCCGGACACCGGAGTGAAGGCTCTGGTCGCGACCGGGAATAACGCTCAGATGATGATGATGATGATTTTGAGAATTTTTAAATATTTTTTTATTATATATATAGTAACAAAATATAATGCAGGGCGTTATAACTTCGTTATACTAAATATAACAATAGGATAGCGAAAATAAAATTATTTAGTATATTAACGTCAAATTATTTAAGCAAGTATATGGAAAAATACATACAAAACTTGGAAAAGATTCGATTATTTACATGCGAATAAAACGAATATTTTGTTAAGTTTTTTATTTTGTATCATATTTCGTAATATATATATATATATATATATATATATATATATATATATATATATATATATATATATATATATATATACACATATATATATATATATATATATATATATATATATATATATATATATATATATATATATATATATATATATATATACACATACACATACATATATATACACCCACAAACTTTCACATTTGTAATATAAGTAGGATGTTTACATAATATTCCTAGGATAGCTGCATAAATCATAATCATAAACAGTTCCAGTATTGATCGATATGCGATTAATTATATTATACAAAATGTTTTTTTTACATTTATTTTGTTTCTTACGTTTCCTCTAAACATAGATTCTTAATATATGACTTCGTTTTTGTATTTTAACATCTCCAAATATCCAGAATCTTTGCTTACTAATTAACCATTTTGTCGGTAAGATGAAAAAACATACCGTATTATTTCATGTAATGTGTTTATTTTGTGCCGTGTGATTTCGGCTTAGAATAGGATCACCCTGGTACTGATGGTGTCGTAAGAGGTGACTAAAGTACGTGTGGTAGAGTCACGTCATCAGCAATGACAACACGCATGGGCAGACTCGACCGGAGTATTACCACACCCGGCATTCAACGCGGCATACCGGCGTTAAGTAGTGATTTCGGCCACTGCGGGCCTTTGGGTAATGCCGGGCCCCGGTGCCCATCCATCTTATAGACCGGCAGCGCTCCCGTAGCTCCTCTGGTGTTACACAGGGTAGTGGGCGACGGTGATCACTTATCATCAGGTGACCCGTACGCTCGTTTGCCCTGTCTTTTCATAAAAAAAAATGTTAAATGTAAAATAACATTTTCCTTTTCCATTACTAAAAAAATAAATTTATAGCAGAGCTGTTACTCTGCATAGTTCATAGTGTGAAATTTTCGAGTTACGTTCATTACAATTCAATTTTCACTTATAGCTTTATTCGTAGCTATTGCACTGCCATTTTTGTTATATCGCTCGTCATATAAATAGTGTAACAATTTGATATTCAATGCCTTTTTCCTATCAAATTGACTAGTTCGTATTGAAAAGAAAATAAATAAGGAAATTGTTGCCAAAGCGATTATACAATATACTTTTGTCGACTTTGGAGTAATATATATTTTTCTTTTATATATATATATATATATATATATATATATATATATATATATATATATATATATATATATATATATATATATATATATATATATATATATATATATATATATATATATATATATATATATATATATATATATATATATATATATATATATATATATATATATATATATATATATATATATATATATATATATATATATAATATATATATATATATATATATATATATATATATATATATATATATATATATATATATATATATATATATATATATATATATATATATATATATATATATATATATATATATATATATATATATATATATATATATATATATATATATATATATATATATATATATATATATATATATATATATATATTGCTTCACGCTGTATCCCGCACGAGGCAGGATAGGCAGAGGGAACCCAGGAACCTTTGTCAAGACACTCCGTTCCACTTCCGTTCCCTACTTTCCCCCGAATTTGAGGCATTGCGTGTTGAGTGGCGGAACTCAACGCTGCGCTTTGCCTTATTACCAGAGCGAAGAAATGAAACATTAAATATTTAAATAGAAAATATTAAATATTTCATTTCCTCGACTGGGAATCGAACCCAGAACCTGTAGGTTACAGTCACACTCTTGTGCCGCTGCGCCACGACAGGCCTCATATCAATATATCATTTATATACATATTAAACCGAGTAGGTTCCAGAATACATCACTGTGGTACACCAAACTTTTTTCATGTCTCTTTTGTATTTGTCTACTGTAGTACAATATATTCTATTTGTTAAATAACTGTGAAATTATTAAAACTGCGATTGATGAAAATTCGAGCGCCACGGACGCGTATTGGGTATTTAGTTTTACTAGCAGTATTGGAGTCAATAAAGTATTAAAAACCTTAGAGAAATTTATATAAACAGCACTGCTGTTTTTTTGTTGTTCACAGAGGCTATTAAAGACGTTAAAAGAGATTTTTTTTAATAGAAAAGACAAGGCAAACGAGCGTACGGGTCACCTGATGGTGAGTGACCACCTTCGCCCACGGTCCCGTGTAATAACAGGGGAACTACAGGTGCGTTGCCGGCTAGCGCCCAAGTTGATGGGCGCAACGGGCGCGCTTTCAAAGTTGCTTTCCAACTTAGGGGGCCCGAGCAAAGACTGTAGGCGGTTGTACATAGGAATCGTGCGTTCCATGGCCCTATATGGAGCTACCGTGTGGGCGATGGACATGACGGCTGGCACTCTCGCCATTCTACGCAAACCACAAAGGGCGATGGCCATCAGAGTCGTTCGTGGGTATCGCACGATTTCCTACGAGGCGGCTTGCGTCTTGGCTGGATCCCCGCCATGGGACCTAGAGGCAAAAGTGCTCGCGTCATTATATCGATGGCGCGAGGTAGAGCGGACACGGGACTTAAGCCCGGTGCAGCGGCAAATCGCGCTGCGCTGAGAAAAGCTCCACGAGGTACTGGTGGCGGAATGGCAGCAAAGGCTTCTGTGCCCTACCGCCGGCCTCAACACCGTCGAGGCGATCCGGCCAGTACTTAAGGACTGGCTCGGGAGAAGGCACGGTTCCCTGTCATTTAGGATGACGCAGGTGCTGTCGGGGCACAGCTGCTTAGGCAAGTACCTATGCCGCATAGACAAAGAGCCGGACGCTCGGTGCCACCACTGCGTCCATTGCGAGGAGAACACGGCGCAACACACGCTCGCCGAGTGTGTAGTTTGGGAAGAGCAGCGCCGTGTCCTCACAAATAAAGAAGGGGGCGATCAATCGCTGCCTGCGATAGATCGCCCCCTACGTAGTGCGGAGGATGGTTGGTAGCGCAGAGTCTTGGGATGCGGTGGCGTCCTTCTGCGAGGAATTGATGTCGCAGAAGAAAAATGAGGAGAGGGAGAAGGAGATCCCTGCTCCCTTCTCTGGCCGCAAAAGGCGCACAGGACGCAGAAGAAGGGCGGACAACGCCCTTTTCCGGCCCCCATGAATGGATCCAGGGGCGAGGGACTTGGGGAGAAGGTAGTCCATGAGGATTTCGACCCATAAAAAAAAGCTATAACAAGCTCAAAGATGATGTAAACACGCCTTTCTTATATTCAACTTCCAAGATTTATGAAGATAATAATATTCTTAATATACGTCAACAATTTATTTAAAAAATATATTTTAAAACACTTAAGCACACCGGACTCTGAAAATTCCAAAGTTTTGATCAAGCAAGTCAGTCCTCAAGTCCCATTTCGCTAGACGTTTTAGTCCTTACTTACCTTAATTAATAATTTATAAGTTACTATTAATATTTGCGATATAAAATATAACTCACTTAAACATGCCAAATCAACAATTACTTTCTGGCTTCTTTATATTATGATTTAACTGAAAACCATAGACACACAACCATATGTTGCCAAAACAATAGTACCTACGAGTATTATATTATTTATTATATATCTATCTTATGTTGCCAAAACAATAGTACCTATTATATTATTTATTATATATTATCTTTTTATACTGTAATTTGGGACCCACGATACAAGAATACCTAGTGTGGGTACTATCAGATGTATCATAATATCTGTTACATTAATAAATTTAAACAATTCAACTTAAAAATATATATTTTTTATTAATAAAAAAATTGAGACCTTGGTTTTAAAAAGGTATAAGATTTTAAAATATTTTTGCTTATATATCGCCCAAGATCTCTAAAACTTACAGTATTATATTTAAATTTAGTACTCTAAATTCGTAACAATAGGCCTGCTTTAAAAGAAAATAAAAGTTTTATTTTAACTTTACGCTGTATCCCGCACATAGCCAGGTATGCAGAGGTAACTTAAGAACCTATGTATATTAAGAAACTGTTCAAAGGAACAGAGTACCTACTTCCCGCCGATGTTTTGTTAAATAGCCGCTGCCGAATAATCTCCGTCTCGTCACATATTTTTATTATCGTGAAGTAATATATCGTTAGTATACCGAAAATATAACTATTTACACATTAAAACTAAATTTTATCTTAAAGACCAGCAACGCACTTGTAGCTCCTCTGTTGCTACAAGCGGTCGTGGGCGGCGGTGATCACTAACCTATCAGGTAACCTGTACGCTCGTTTGCCGTCTCTTGTCTATTAAAAAAGACATATCTCTAATACGCACTCGGAGCGAAAAAATGAAAATGTTTACAGCCACAACCGGCACTGAGATAGGTTTCACTATAAAAATAGAATATAAATCTATATTTCGTATAAGAATCAGTAAACAAAATAGATGCACCAAAGTTTTGCCATTAACTTGATGAAATTAGTTACAAAAGTATAGTTTCTTCAAAGTTTGAGCTACCTAATTTGGCTAATAATATAACTTTAGAATGTGCTTCATAAGAATGATATTTTAATTGTAAATTGAGTTTTCGAATTGAAAACATATATATCAATTTAATAAATATTATAAAGATATTTAAATATTTTTTAGATTTCGTTTTGCTTTGTCTACATTTTTATATACAATATTTTATGGGACCAATCCACGAAATTGAGTAAGACTTGATAATTGTTACAGTATTTTAATATTTATGTACGAAAAATATTTTAAAATAGATGCATTTTGATGATTTCAACTTTATGGTTTTATATATCTAATTTATATATTTTTTTCTCAAGTACTGTAATAATAATAATAATATATAACTTAGTTTTAACAGTAAATCAGATTTTGCGAGTAATCATTACTGATATAAATAGTCACTTTAATATTCAGACCCAATGTGATGTCTATTTGAGCGTCTTCAATTATAGCAAAAGAGAAAATAAGATAATTATTCTTTTATTATATCTAGTAAATAATAGTGTAAATTTTAACTAATATTATTATTTAAAATTACAAGTTTATAAAAAATGTCTTTAAAGTTGTGTTGTGAAGAACTTCAAAAGAAAACAGATGAAAATATTCACTTCTATAAATTAAATTAATAACACTAAGTATCATTATTTTTACCGTGTAATTCCGGCTTAGAATAGGATCACCTGGACTAAAGTGCGTGTGGTAGAGTCACGTTGTCAGTAATGGCAACACGCATGGGCAGACTCGACCGGATTATTACCACCCCCGGTATTTAAGACCGGCGTTAAGTAGTGGTTTTGGTCAATGCGTTTCGCATTAGGTAATCCGGGCCCCGGTGCCCTTCCACCTTAAAGGACGGCAACGCTCCTATATCTGGATCCAACCCTGGGTGGTCGGTGGTCTTGCCACACTTCGTTCAACTTAACCCGAAACTAATGAATGCTACCGAGGCCTTCGGCTAGCTTCTGCCGAATATCGGAGAGCAGGAATCTCCAAACCGACAGCTTTATGTCGGCGTGTTGAGATATATGGCCTTGTATGGTACACATTTGTTAACGGATTCCTTTACCACTCACAATAAGATTCAATTACGGAAACCGGAGTGGATCATAGTGGTGAGTGCAATTCAGTGTCCTGGATGGTGGCAACTCTCTTGGTTAGCGATCCGTCTTGGGAGCAATCCGTAGAGGTGCTTGCTAGAGCATATGCGATTCGTGCAATCGAACGGTACCATCACTGGAAGATATTGCTTGGATTAGGAGGAGAATTAATAAAGCCCTAATCAAGCGAAAGAGAGGAGGACCTAAGTAGACAAGCGGTAGGCCTTACTTCGATGGAGGCTATAATCTCAGGAATTTTGGAGTCCTGACGTTCAGGCTGGTTCATGGTAGTGGTGTATCATACTCTGGCCGAATTTCCTGCTGGGACCCTACAACGCCGTGTCTTCATAGCTGTAGTGGGTAGCGACCTCTCAATTTTTAGTGTGGTAGGGGTGATGCTAAACTGTGTACTGAATTTGTCTAAGGTATTGACTGTTGAGTGGCGGAACTCAACGATGCGCTTTTCTTTGTTACTAGAGTAAAAAATGAAAATCTACCGATGCTGGTATAGCTCTCTTAAAGAGTATTTATGAGGCATGGGAAGGATCGCAGGATGCTCTTGGCATGTTTTGTGACTTGTGACGTGCAGCACTCGACATTGGTCATGAAACTACACCATTACGGCATAAGAGGACGTGCACTCGATCTTCTGACTTCTTATTTAACTAATAGGATTCAGAAGATTGATGTGAATGGTAAGAAATCTCCTGGTTCTTCAATCGGTAATGGGGGTCCCAAAGGGGTCTATTCTTGGTCCTTTTCTCTTTTTAATATATATAAATGACCTACCATATTTAGTTGAAAGGAGCCATGAGATAGTATTGCAAATGATACATCGCTAATATTTAAAATGAAAAGAAGACAAAAAGTATATGACGATGTAAACAATCCTAAAAATAACCGGGATTGCAAAGTAATCATCACTGGTTGGATCAAGACACTTACATATTAAGACACTGAGAATTTTCTTACACTCACACCCGCATAAACACATACACACACACACACACACACACACACACACACACACACACACACACACACACATACACACGCACACACTTACTTTTGATTTTGATTTATATAATAGAACCACCATATCTGTTATAATTGTATACTTTTTTTTTATGTATTTGTTAGACAGATAAAACTAGATTGTATTGGAAGAGCGGGGTCTCCTAATACAGGCAACACTTGCTTAAAAGGAAGATCTCTGTGACAATTGTAATCATGTAAAATCTGTCGAAGAAATAAACTATTTTTTATTTTTATTTTTATTTTTTTTAAACAGTGCCCTCTCAAAATTAGTACATTGGTTTAGTGCAAATAATTTACTTTTGAATAGTGTAAAAACCAAATGTGTTATATTCCGAACACCCAACACGAAAATTGTGAAAGCCTACATGGGTTTTTGAATGGTGAAGCCGTGGATCCTGTTGATTCAACGGTATTTCACCATTGACTCTAAACTAAACTTGGCGAATAGACTTAGCTCAGCAGCCTTTGCGGTTAAAAAAATCAGAACATTAACAGACGTGGAAACGGCTCGCCTCGTTTATTTTAGCTACTTTCACAGTATTATGTCCTACTGCATCTTACTTTGAGGTAATGCAGCCGGTATTCAATCAATTTTTGTCTTGCAAAAGCGAGCTATTCGTGCAATCTATAAATTAGGCCCTAAAGATTCTTTAAGGGAAAAATTTAAAGAAATCAATATAATGACCGTTGCATCGCAATACATTTTTGAAAATATTATGTATGTTAAGAAAAATATTAATGAATTTACTATGATAAGTGATATACATAATATTAATACTAGAAATAAGTTTAATCTTAGTGCACCTGTAACTCGATTGAATCGAGTCCGTAATTCTTTTATGGGTCAGGGTGTACGCTTTTACAATAGGATCCCAGAAAACGTCCGAGAATTTTCTATTTCACAATTTAAAAAAGTTGTGAAAAGACGTTTGTGTGTTAAAGTCTTTACCAAATTAACGATTTCATAAATGATAACACGCCTTGGGAATAAAATGCTCGCTCCAGGCTATTTCAAATGTATCATTGTCACAATTGATTATATGATGTAAAATTTGATTACAAAAAAAAGACATGTCCCGCTGAGTTTCTTTCGCCGGTTCTTCTCAGGTCTCAGGCAGTAACTTTAGTGAACTGGTGGTAAATTGTTTGACGTTCAAAAAACGAAGCTTGTAACTTCTTATTTTGAATAAAAACATTTGAATTTGAATTTGAAAAATGAAAACATTTATTATTTTAATTATAAATAGTAAATATTTTATTTCCTCAAGTGGGAATCGAACCCACAACCTGTCGTGTACAGTCACATGCTTGTGCCGCTGCGCCACGCCAGAGGCCTCTGCTTACCAAATATACATAAATAAACATTAATAAGTAAAAAAAAAAAAAAATAATGACTCTAGATACATATTCTCAACTCGACTTAAGTAATATTTTTGCCTAACATCTAGGCACTTGCGAATTCGTAATAAGGACGTCTGCGGTGACAAGACGGAGATTATTCGGCAACTGAACACACCGCACTGCGGAAAACTCGTAATTTCCGTTTAAGTAATAGGCATAAATCCTTTATAATACCTTTTATATGCTTTCTTTGGCTATTATTATAATTTAGGATTTAAATACGCCAATTCTATATTTCAAATTATAAACGACCTCATATTTTTCAAATTCAATTCCTTCTTATGTTAAATCGAAGTATCTTATGGATTTTTATATATTCAACAAATAAATTTTAAAAAGTTTTAAATTATGGTGTCTTAAACTATTGGATTTCGGAAAATTATAAAAAATATTTTTATATATATTTAACAACAAAAAAAATAGAAACAACATTGTTTCTATTTTTAAATATTACAATCTCGATTAAGGCTAGTGTGCGCCCCTAAACACGACAAAGATTTATCTGGAAAGCGCAAAAGTCACAAAAAGAGCAAAGGTCTTCATGGATTAAGCATTTTTATCATGTTAATGGATTACTTACGCCTTGTGAAATCGAAAGCGAGATATATTAAGAGGAAAAATGAAGAGGAAAATGAAAATACTAGTATTTTTTTAATATCGCTCATATTTTTTGAATATTATTGTCGATTATAGAACCCATCAGACATATAACGTACATATGGGAGTGATGAAAGAAATAGTTAGGTTAGAAACCACAATCACATTACGTCACGCAGATCATAATTGGGCTTCCATGGCATCATAAGTAGCTAAGCTATATAATATGTATTTTTTTTTAAAATATGTATATTAAATATTATATAATATTAACTAAGCTGAAAAATAAGTTATTTTTCTTATTTTTTTTATGATATAATAAGTGTATATTGCAATCAGACTATTAAATATTTAGCAATACTCGTAGCCAGTAGCTTTTAACATGTACTTGAAATTTATTGACATATTGCTTTATATCAATGGATTTCATGTTCCTAGAAGATATGAAAACCTAATTTTTAGTTACAAGCTGTGAAAATGTAGTTACATTAGCTGATACTGAAATTCTCTGTTAGTTAACGGTTAATGAATTTAGTTATACTCGTACATAGTTAATAAGAATCTACAAATACTAAATACTACATTCCGCCTGCAACTTCGTTCGCGTGATCCTTTATGAGCACTATACACACATTTGCCACGCCACTTCTTCCGTAAGAAAAAATCATGTTAGGTGAATATATATTCAATAATGTCTATAATTTATTTTTACAACACTCAGATAGTGGGATACTAATAGAGAGTGGTCGCATAGACGACCTTTATTGACACACTACATCAGACGTTCTAAACTTCCAATTTTCTAACCTTGTCGAAAAGTGAATATTACTATTATTATTTAACTTTTAACTGAGGTGCTAACGATAAATCCCTAGCAATCAGGTATTTATTAGAATTTTGAAATATTATATATCGCATATGTTACCGATGTCATTTTTCCTTGGAGACATATAATTTTTTTTTTAATATTCATATAACTTTATATAAAAAAGTAAGTTTATAAACAAAATATTAAAATATTATTAATTTTAAGCATTTTTTGTTTTGTTTTTAGCAGTACTCAATATACAAAATTACTCAATACAGAATTGAACCCATTATTAGGTTTATTATTTTTATAGATTGATTTCATATGCCTACTACCTTGATCAGAACTAATATTAATTAATATCTTTATAGCTTATAGCCTATACGAAAGTTCTTAAAGATACATATTTTTATTTTACATACAAGTATATTTAAAAAAATATATATTTCCATATCCAACACTAAATATCATACTATTAAACGGTATTTTTTTACATTTCCTTGCATCCTCTTAGAAAATTGGCTAGGGATAAAATGCCGAACCCTTTTACTTATTTATTTTCAGAAGTGAGCTTTAAAACGTGCGTAAAATACCTTAGTAAATAGTCCTGAAATATAAATATTTTATAATGTTATCATTATTTTAAGTAAAGATCACTGCGGTGCAGTGCATACAGTCTAATTATAATCGCGTTTGTTATGAGTTTGATTCACACTAATTGAAATTATTGTTTTAATTTCTCACTCTAGCGAGAGCAAGTGCGGCGGTGAATTGCGCCAGTTTCGAAGCAGTGTTCCGAAAAGATTATTTTATAATAGGATCTCTCTAATCGGTAGCAGTAGTGAGTGAGCGAGGGTTGTTTTGATGTTAACAGGGAAGAAATATTTATATCGTTTAAGGGCTCTACTAGCAAATAACCGTCGACTGAGCTGACCTCCGCTATCTGTGCAGACCAAGATCGGGAGTTGTCTAAACTAATCCCAAGTTCTTGATAGATGTACTGATATCTAAATTAGTGCCATCAAGCTGTTTAGGAGGCAGGCTATCAATGTCTATTTTTTTCCTGCTTAGTACTGCCTTTAAAACATAATGATGCCATGATTAATGGTTAGGCCATGAGACTTACCTATACCGAAATCTAAAAATCCAAAGTCCTTTTCTCAATATCGACCTATCTCAATTCTTCCCTTCCTGTCAAAGATCTTGGAACGTATAGTCTCTCAATAATTGAATCGATACCTTTTTGTAAACTGTTTTTATTTAAGCTGCAATCTTACTCCTACTATTATTGCGTTGCTCAATTTCAGTAGCGCTTTTAACAACGTTGATATCGATTTATTGATTGCAGTTTTAAAATCGATAAATATCTCCTCTGAAGCTACTAAGTGGTTTAGAAATAATCTATCTAGCCGGCGACAATACGTACAATTCATTGATAAATGTTCTTATTTTTGCTTCCTAACTGCAGGCATTCCACAAAGCACACCACTTTGTGGAATGCCTGCAGTTAGGGAGCAAAAAGCCTTTATCCACTTTTGTTTTCTGCCTTTTGTTCTCTGTTTTTATTAACTCTATTTCCCAATCCTTATCCTCATCCTTTTCATCTGTAGGCTGATGACTTACAGATTAAATTACCCACACCAAGTCAAGTGATATGAGATAAGCCATATGTAAATTTAACGAGGATTTAAAGAATATTTGTAGGTGGAATAAGTCTCATGGCCTAACCATTAATCATGGTCTATTGAAAAAAGGATATTGGAATTTAGATTTCGGTATAGGAATAATGCGAGCTATTCGCCACGCACTAGGAAAGGAGTTAGTTGAAAGGGACGAGTTAAAAATATATGAGATACACGCCAGCAATTTAATGGTACAATTAACAATTTAGACCTGCTTCAGGCTTGTTGTGACGCAACGACGCAAGCGTGTGACTGAAACCGATAGTTTGTGCGTTCGATCCCCTCTCGAGAAAATTAAATCAGCATTGGGAACGTTTTTAGAAACTATATATATTAGAATAGTTTCAAAAGTATGAAAATAATTTGTATGTAGAGAAGGGCTATTGAAAACACCAATTAACAATATAGATCGTATGAACATAATTTCAATAAAAATATATTTAGCAGCTTAATAGTATTGCGATGGATATTTAGTGATGATTTTGTTGCGATAGAGATGTTGCGAATGTAAATGGCTACGCCACCACCGTCTTTACCTGTACGGTCGTTTCGTATAAGGTGCAAGTTAGGTATGGAAAAGGAAGCGGAAAGTAGGCAAGGTTTAAGGAATATTTCATAAATTAAAATCGCTTATAAGTTCTCAATATCAAAAAAAGGTTAAAAGATCAGAATAATGAGCAGGAATGCTCTGGGCATTAATGTGGACAATATTGAAATTTTTCGAGTAATTTGAATACGTGTTGTAAAATAAAGTCGAAATAGGTAAGGAACTACTATGAAAACTGCTATCAGAGGAAGATATGGAATAAAAAGAATAATGATTTAGATCATAAAACATATTTTCATACGTAACAAATACTGTAATAAGTGTTGAGATAAGAATTATATAATAAATAAACATAATGATAATATAAAAAAATATGATTATAGTAAAATTATAATAATTAAGTACTAAAAACGCTAAGTATCCTTAATCATCAGTAAATGAAAGAGATTGCATTGAATGTTGCTTACAACAGCACGGTAAAATAATAAAAATGATAAAGCATACAGAAAAGACTAATTAAAGGCAAAATTCTTACACTTCACAACTACAGTCTGAACTGTAAACTGTCTGAAACAATAAAATAGTGTTTCTTCGTTATTTATATAATAACAGTAAATAAATACAAATACCCTTTTAAATAAAAAAAAAACTATACATAGTAAAATTAACAAAAAAAAGTAAAATCACAATGCAAGGTGCCTACTTTGTATAAATATTGCAAAGCAGAGAAAAACTAACAAATAGATTCTATATTAATATTCATAAGTAAGTAAACAATGCATCATTATTTCTTTAATACTTTAATTAAATGAACAAAAAAGTAGTACTTCCTCAATATGTATATATTAATAGTCAGTATATATGAATACTATTTTAAACACAAAATATAAACTAAACATTTTAAAATCAATAAAAAAAGAAAAACACAATACAGAGTGCCTAGTTACTTTGTATAAGTATTACAAAACACAGAAATGTCTATTAAATAAATTCTATATCTCTTTATATAAATAAATGAATAATACATATGATTTTTTTTAACAATATCATATAGCAATACAGTATGATATTTGATATGAAGAAAGGGAATAATAAGCTTTTGATACTACTCTTGTCACACCAAACAAGAATTAAATTAATTAATGTTTAATTAAATAGTTTAACATAATAGATAAAATTGCCGCAATCAGAAGTAATAGACATAAGAAGAAAAATAATAATAATAAGCTTTGGAAAATACTGTTGTCAAACCCAACATACAGAAATTCAATAAAATTGTGTTTTTAATAGACCTGTGTTAATAATTTTATTTAATGTTAGTATTTAACTTACATTAAATAAAATTATCGCAAACAGAAACAAGAAAGTAAAAGAAATATAGTAAACTTATTACTTATGTAAGCTGTAAGCTTTAGCGGACTAGTGCCGTTCTTTCATTACTTTTTGCTCAAATCTGGTCAGACGGTTACGGTAGACGTCTTTCTTTCTTTCTTTCTTAGCTTCACGCTGTATCCCGCACGAGGCAGGGTAGGCACAGGAAACCCGGAAACCTAGTGTTAAGACACTCCGTTCCACTTCCGTTCCCCATTTTCCGCCGAATTTGAGGCATTGCGTGTAGACGTCTATATACGTCATCATACGTCGACGTCTATGTACGGTAGACGTCTATTATCAGCAATTGCAAACTATACTCAGCTATACTAAGCTAGGTAGGCAGAGGGAACTTGGAAGTCTAATGTTAAGATACTTCGTTCCACTTCCGTTCCCCGCTTTCCGCTGAAGTTGAGGCATTGCGTGTTGTATAACTCAACGCTGAGCAATTGGATAAGCTAGCTGCTGAACAACCAAGGCTGGTCAATTACTCTACGCCACAGGCGCTTTATAACAACGGTAGACCACAAACTGCACAATAGACGGGGCTACCAACTTAAAACATCTTCAATTGAAATGTCTAAGATGCTAAAACGTTGTCTTGATGGGGAGGAGAGTAGATGCCACCATAGTCCTCGCATCTTAATTCAACAGGTTACCTTCTTGGAAGGCAAAAAAATCAATTAAAATGGGCAAACCTAACTGCCTTGAAAGATTTTATTTTTGTCCCAATAATTGTTTTAGAAAAATGATCAATAAACTGTCTAGGTGATGGCAAAAATACAAAAATAACGATGGATCTTATTTTGATTAAATATATTTAATTTTGAATAATCATATTTTGAATAAATGTTATGCTTAAAAATATAAGAAAAAAAAATAATTTACATGTCCCGTATATTTAATTTTTTTATCTAATCCTTATAATAATACTATAGGTACTTAAAGAAAACTGTAATCAAGTTTTAAATCAATTTCTTTCACGTTGGGAACAGACGTCACGTTTTAATATTCAATATATTAAATGAAGCGGAACATGACTTCAAAGAACCCTTGGAATCATAATGCTGAAAAGTTTATTGTGTGCTAATTTGAATGGACTAATTCCAAAGATGTTTTCAGTCAATATTAAAAAAAAACATTAGATATTGTTATGTTTGGAATGAGTTTAAAATAATTTAATCCGATTTTTAGCCTTATTTATGGTGTGGGACTATACATTTAAATAAATATAAATATCGCCCATATTTTTACAAAGTATTTGAATAAATATAAATATCGCCGATACTTTTAATAGAAATTTCATTCATAACTGTTAACTGTGTTAACTGGGTATAGATTTGACGATACAATCGCCCTGATAAGAAGATAAAAGATTATACATCGCCAATAATTTTTCACTCCTCCTCAGACAATGCAACAAGGAGAACCCTAAGAAAGCCCTAAGGCTAACTGAATGTATGATTTTCAAATTTCAAAAAATATTCAGGTTCGTTAAAATTAAAATATTACATCTCATACCATAGATTTATTTTAACTCACGGTACTATCTTCTTGTTTGTTACGCTCTTGACAGAGTGGTCGTGGTCGTCGTTTTAAGGGTTGGTGGAATGCCTCACGTTCCAAATTCAAATTCAAAATTTTTCGTTTAAAATAATAAGTTACAAGCTTCGTTTTCTGACAGTCAAATAATTTACTACCAGTTTACTAAAGTTACTACCTTAAACCTGAAAAGAATCAGCAAAAGTAAATCAGCGGTACGTGTCTTTTTTAACAAAATACTTTACGTCATATTAGTACAATTTACAATGATACATTTAAAATAGGCTGGAGTGAGCATTTTATTCCCAAGGTGTGTTATCATTTATAAAATCGTTGATTTCCTAATAACCTTTGACACACAAACGTCTTTTCACTACTTTTTTAAATTATGCAATAGAAAATTCTCGGACGTTTTCTAGGATGTTATCGTTATCTCGTAATATTATACATATATATCCCCGATTTTGCTAAATTCATTAATATTTTTTATAACCTACATAATATTTTTAATAATGTATTGAGATACATGTTATTATATTAAATCCTTAAAAAAAAACACTCATGCCCACGACCCCGTTTAACTCCAGAGGAGCTACAGGAGCGTTACCGGTCTACAAGGTGGATGGGCCCTAGGACCTGGTATTACCTAATACTAAACTCAGTGGCCAAATCCACTACTTAACGCCGGTTTTAAATGCCGGGGGTAGTATATAAACCAGCCGAGTCTGCCCATACGTGCTGCCAATGCTGACAGCGTGACTCTCCCACAAGTACTTTAGTCACCTTTTACGACACCATGAGTACCAGGGTGATCCTATTCTAAGCCGGAATCACACGGCGATTCCGGTTTAGAATAGGATCACCCTGGTACTCATGGTAATCACACATTTAGATTTTTTGCTGTTCAAAAGTAAGTTATTACTAAACCAATGTACTATTTTTGAGAGAGCATTATTTACATCGTCATATATTTTGTATGGTTTTCATTTTAAAAATTAACGATGTGTCATCCGCAAACATTACTATAGGTAGGGTATTAATATATATTAAAAAAGAAAAGGACCAAGAACAGACCTTCGTGAGCCACCCATACTGATTAATAATCCAGAAAATTTCTTACCATTCATATCAACCATATGAATCCTATTAGTTAAGTAAGAGGTTCAGTGCACATCTTCTTATGCAGTAATGGCTTCATGACCAATGTTAATTACTACACGTAATCAAATGCCTTAAACGAGTCACAAAACATTCCAAGAGGTTTCTGTGATCCTTCCCATGCCCCATAAACATTCTTTAAAAGACCTTTACCAGCATCGGTTGTAGAGCGACCCTTAGTAAAACCATATTGTTTATTATGCATTAGTTTGTGAGAATTAAAATGATAAATAAAATATCTAATTTAAAATATTTTTCTCAATAATTTAATATATAATAAAATTGTCACTATATGCTATAATATTATTTTGATCTTGGGAGGCTATGGCTTGTGACTTTTTATTCGCTGTAAAGCTGTCCTGCATTTCATCAGAGTGCAATAAATACTTTTGACATCTGCTTTGGACGGCTCGGTGAGGGCACTTGATACTCACAGCCATAATTTTTATTGAGAGTTTCAAAATGTTCTTTATTTTGCTTGGCTTGGTACACTTGCACTAGCTCGCACACTCAAAAGATTTACTTCATGGAAATGAAGTTGCTGAGGTGTGGTGGTAGTTGCTGTGGTGTTAAGGATTTGCAGAGTAACCCGATCTGACTGCATACGTAACAAATTTTTTCGAGTTCATTTTGGAGTCATGATATAGCAGATAAGCTTCATAAACGTCGACTGATTTGGCATATGGCCACGGTGCGCGCCAACGTAGGAACTACGTTGGATGCAATGTCTTGCTATGTCTTTTCCTGCAATGGGACCAGATACGCAAGGAAGCGCTGGTTGAATTTCGTGATGGAAGACGTGAGAGCTCATGGTCTGGATTGTATAAAGTGCAGTAGATTAAGTAGGAAGGTAGAGAAATTATGTTAGAATGTGTCTTTAGACAATGGAGGATAGACGTTATTAAATGTTGAGTTTTAGAAGTATGAAGTCGTTGTTGAGATAACAAGATACTCCAAGTGTCAAGTTCCCTCACCGAGCCGTCCAATATATCCATTTTTCAACACTACATCTCGATAACGTTTTTATTTTTCCGAAACTTCCACGTCTCATATGCGATAAAAAATATGGGAATGATCTAGAACAACATATCGAGTTATAATTTATTTCATAGCCACATAGATCTGCAGAAGGCCTTTGACTGTGTGTGCCGTTAGTGTATGTGGTGAGCATTGCGTTTGAAAGGAATCTCAGAGAAGGAAATAATGATATTATCAAAGATATTTGTCACAATTCCGCTTCCACTGTTAGGACTGCTGTTAGCGACATACCTTTCCAGATTATAGTAGGGGTTCACCTGGGCTCAGCTCTTAGCCCATTCTTATTTAATGTAGTGCTAGATACTGTCTCAGCTCACATCCAAGACCAGCCTCCATAGCTGATGTATGCCGATGACATAGCGCTCGTTGAAGAGAACCGGTTGATGCTAGTGTGTAAAGTAAACTTCTAGAATGGTACGCTTGAAAACGGCGGTCTAAAACTAGATGTGTCGAAGACCGAGGACATGGCTTGCGGGAGACCGGACTCGAGCGACATTCATATACGTACTAAACTAGCCGTTAAGTCCGATATGTATGAGTCTGGAGGTATCGATCACGATGTTCATGGCCGAATAAACGCAGCCTGGGCCAAATGGCAGGAGGTCACTGGTGTGGTCTGCGATTGATACCAACGAAAATCAAGGGGCTGATATTCGACCGGTTCTTTTATATGACAGCGAATGCTGGCCAGTACTATCTCCGCACACACAGGAGCTTCATGTCACGGAAATGAAGATGCTGAGGTGGATGTTTAGCGTAAAGCGTCTGACAGCATACGTAAAAGATTCATTCGGGGTAGTCTTGGAGTCCTTGGCATAACGAATAAGCTCCAAGAGCGTCACCTGAGATGGTATGGCCCCGACGTGCCAACGTCGACATAGGAACTACGTCGGATGCAAGTGTCTTGATAAGTCTGTCCCTGGAGTGAAAACTCCCGGATGCGCAAGGAAGCGCTAGTTGGATGATGTGATGCAGGACATGAGAGCCAATGGTCTAATCACTGCGGACGTAAAAGATCATGCAAAGTAGGTTTAGTAGGAAGGCAGACCCTGGTACAGAGCGCCGAGATTAATGCCAGAAAAAACAAGAAGATTCATAATAATAAAAATATCTAATAGAATAAAGTAATTATATGTTCAAATTAAATAATTAATATCAATATTCATAATAATAAAAACATCTAATAGAATGAAGTAATTTGCAGTTTGCATATGACACAGCAGTCTTAGCTGCCAGCGTTGAACTAGATCACGAGATCACGAGAGCCACTCAGTTGCTCTTAACGGACTTTAACAATCACATAATGTGGTGCCATGATGCAGAACTAGTATTAAATTCCAATAAAATTAAGCTTATAGTAATAACATCACCTTACGGTGACCCTTAAAATCTGTTGTCGCCCATAATCGTGACTCTGTTTGCAGGTATACTTGCCTCCACCATGATCCATATAGGTTATGTATTTGTCTATACATCGAAATACTTAATAAAATTATTTTAAGGCTTATAGGTGGTTGCTGTCTAGCAATCAGTTACATTATTATTATATATTTCATTGTATATTTTTTGTAATTTTTAAATTGAATAATGAATTTTCTGTTGAGAGTATCTAGAGATTTAGACTCATGAGCCTCTAAATATATTCCGCCAGTCTTAAATAAATTAACAAATATCATTTATTTTTAATATCCTTTATTGAAAAAAAACATAATATTTAATTTATTAAAAACAGACAGATTTTTTTTAAGATAAATTTGTTTAATATTCAGCTAATTAGTATTTATGATAACTTAAATATTTATATTACTGTTACTGGACAAGCTTTCGTTTGTTGTTGCAATTGATTTAAGTAGAAACAAATCGTATAACGTGCGACATATGTAACACCATTAATGTTATCATTTGAGGTTAAATATTTGATGCGGTTAGCCATTGTGGATGTTGTTCGTAGTCTAGGACACGATGACGTCATTAATCTCTATGTAATGTTCACCCAAATAGAGCTCGTACAGGGGACATTTGACACAGCTACCTAATATCTAAATCTGACTTAGAATTCAACATTAATTTTGTTGAATATTTTAATACTTGCTTTAAAATGAAAAAAAAAAACCTAACCTTCTCTGAAATAAGGTTTTTTTTTAAAGAAATCTAAATTGAAATAATTATGAACAACAATTTATATACATATATTTTTATTGAATAATCCCGCGATTAGGTCACTGGACTATTTGATCCAATTAAGAACTTTAAAAGAGTTTCGTTTAAAATGTATAACAATCACGAACATCATTAGACATTATTATTGTAAATTTTATGATAAGACCGACATAGTGAGCATTTTCATACAGATATTTTAACAATTAGCTGGCACTTTTGTCTCCCACTCTTCTGTGAACTATAGTCTGCTTGGCACCTTTGGAAAGACTTTTATTAGACATTAAGGTTTCGATTGAATTGAAGGGATTCTCATACACATCCAGCTAAGTGGAAAATAATACTCCTAGGGCTTTTCTTACCATGGGATATAAATGTTATCTAGGGTGACATAATCTTTTTAAAAACCGATTTATTGGACTACTCTTACATTTACATGACTCTTCAAAAGAACATTTAATAAATCTTTTTTATAATATAATAATTCGAATAGGATAAAAAAAGACATTTATTATTTTATAAGTTTAAATATAAAGAAGTCATTTTAATATATATTATTATATACTATTCTATAGCTACAGGATAAAAATACTTTTCTACACATATATACCCTGCGAGCATACGCTCTGGTAAATATTCTGCTACTACTATTGTAATCTAGTTTGATTTGCAGTATAGGCAGTGAAGCGTGACAAACGCCAAGACCATCTTGTCACCGCAACTCTACGGTCTAGATCTACCATATCAAATAAATTATATATGTATATATAGTAGCGGAGTAAAACATTTCTTATAAATGTGAATTTGTGTATGTCTTTTCTTTTTATTATATAGCAAAAATGTTTCGTTGTCTAGGTAAAGTTTTTTTTTCGAAGTATTCTCTAAAATTCTACTTAGAACATATAAATAAAATATTTTTAGTAGTATTGTACGCATTTATAATAAATGCGTATTACTGCATATACATACAACAACAAAAAAAACAGCAAAAAAATCTATAACAAATAAATAAAACTTACAATTTATCGGGTTCACTTCGTTCAACTATTCAGGTTTTACCTCCTACGCTGCAATAGGACTTCCCCATCATACCATACAGAGCCTTGGATTTTAACACGCCAACATAAAGCTGCTGTCATGTAGAAGCTAAGCTAAGTGTGAAATTCGTCGTGCGAATGTCCATCCAGGGTCAGCCATCCAGGGTCAGCCCCACATACTTCATCTGCGTCCGACCTTAACCTTCTATCCCTAGATGTGCACAGCAACCCTCAGGGAATCAGTCTTAGGCCTATACACCCTCAGATTCATCATCTCGATGAGATCTATAACAAGGCAGGTGTGTCTGTGTGCTAAGCATGCGACGTTATTTAATCTCTAATGTGATGAAAGTGTCATCAGAATAGTACATGACACTCATCCTGGGAAAAAGATAGTAACGCAGTAGCCAAACGTACCCAAGATTCCACAATAACGGGCCCCATTCCGACCCCTGTGGAACTTGCAACTAACCCTTGGTTGACCGATCCGACCATTTCCCCCATTTCATAAGACTCCTGGAGGAGGAGGAGTTCTGGAGGAGTCTTCTAACAGCCACCGGAGATAGAGAGGCCCTGTGATAACGCAGCACCTCTTTTTACGTCTCAAAGAGCAAACTATCAAATGCACGGAATACGTGTAAAGAAACAATTAGCAGAACATTTTTCTCTACCATCGTAGGCAACTGACTGAGTGTTCGGGGCGTTCAGGGCATCGATAGTTGACCAACCAGCCCTAAACCCAGCTTGAGCCGGGTTCCTCCTATAGGTGCTGAATAAGACAAGAGCATATTATCTTTTCGAATATTTTGCTCGTCTCAATGAGCAACATTTTGGCCTATATGCGGAAGGAGAATCTAGAATTTCCGCCTACATGTTTCAGGATAATACTTAAAACTCTTCCTAAAATACCTCTCGTCTTCTTGGCCCTAGGCTCATGAGTGCCAAGTCTATCACCTCTTTACTTATTTAGTCAAATATTATTATAAAAAAGTCTGTACAGTCGAAACGAAAAGCATACAAATCGAACTGCGGTGCTGAATCCCGCCATTCTACACGAAATTAATTAAAATTAGGCGAGAAGTAGAGAACAGAATGTCTTAACACCAGGTTCTCTTTGAGAACTATTTACACGACAGATGTAATTATTTTTTATACTGTGCTATAAATATACTTATAATACACCAGAGTACAATTTATCTAAAAGTATTTCTTGACAAAATACAGTTTATAATCTTTTATTTTATACATTCAGTACTTACATACAAATTGCAAAAAGTATCTTATCACTGTAAAAAGCTTTTAATCGCACACTCACAGCTGCCAACTCACAGTAAAGAGACCGCAGAACAACAGATGCTTACAGATAAGAATTCCGGACGTCTGCTTAAGGCGAGCTTCAAACGGATTTCGATTTTTTTTCTACATAGATCAATTACCTAACTAAAAGTGTTTATTCTCATTATATGCAGTTAACAGGTAATTTGCAGGTTACAAAACGATCTAAGTTACAAGTTGTTACCTCTGAAAAGTAAATTATCTGTACTTGATTCCAAATTTGTCAAATTAAGCTTTGAAAATTCAGCACCAGGTACCTGGTAAAATAATCTTTCGCAGAGTAATTATTAGAATAAATACGTTAAAGAATGTATACCGCGGAGACGTCTCTAAACAGAGTATAGTCAAGTGTAAATCTTTCTCTTATTGATCGTCAGTGAAATATTAGGTCACTAACGATTGCTTGTATCATCTACGTTGTATTCGATCAAATGATTCTAGCTGATAATAGGCCTAAGCAGCCTAAAGATTAGAACAGTACTAGAAATGAGGTGGAAGCTTGGACCGAGCCCGATTTTACTGTTCATAAGTATTTAAAGGATAATAAATTACTTAATAAATATTGTATTTTATGCATAATAGTTACCAGTTTACGTATTAAAAAATTATAGCATTGTCTTTGAGAAGAGCAATTATTAGATTTAGTCGACCAGCAATTGTATAATTGCTTACAAGATATAAAACCACAAAACAAACGCACGCAAATAAAGTTTTTATGGAAAGTAAAAAAAATATAAAATTTTTTTTTTTTTTACGTATTCAATAGTGGTCAGCACGTATCATAATATAAAGTATCATTGTATACGTTTAAATAAAGTAAACATCGATAGGTTATTTGAATGATTAAATTTGCACCTTTCTATATTACACATAATATCAAGATATAATGTTTATTATAATTTATTAATCCCTAGTTTAAAACAGACCTTATTTGTAAAAATTGCAATTTAAGAGCACCAAACAATTTAAGTGAAGCGCTGTATTTGCTATTGTCGTATACTCCCAATAAGTTTTAAAATCCTTGTGACTAAAGCGAAAACATCTAAGTGAATAAATATTGTGCAAATAAAAGACATAAAAAATGTTATTAAAATATAATAAAAAATATAAAGTATCATTGTATACATTTAAATAAAATAAACATCGATAGGTCATTTACATAATTAAATTTGCCACTTTCTGTATTACACCTAATATCAAGATATAACCTTTATAAAACATTTCCGTCAACTATATGACTTTCCAATCTCTCTCCAATGTCTTTGCTTCCATAATCACGGTAAATCTCTAAATCACTGCTAAAACAGTATTCCGTGCATGACTTAGAAGTAATTCAGTTCAATTCTATAGAGGGGTAACAATTTGTACGTAAGTTTACGTTGTTGTTTCTAATCTGGATGATGAACATTTAATTATTAGGTTTCCTAATCAATTACGACGTCCATTTTTTAGGCTTTCGAATTGTGTTACTTATTTATTAGTATAACAACAATGATAGTTAAGACATATCTTATCGAAATCATTGTGACGAGTTTCTTTTAATTTGGTATAATGAATATTTATTGTATTTATATAAAAAAAATACTTAAAATAATGGTGTTGTAAAGCCGCCAAATTACTGAATAAAATCTTATTAAAAATGTATTTAACGTCAGCTAACGTCACCACACGTCGATAAGTCTATTATGTATATTCTGGAGATATTAAGTAATAAAGAATATAATACACAAACATACAAAATACGCGTGATAAATATAGCCCTTCCTTGGTAGTCGGGTAAATATTTTATTTTTGATTTTATAATTCTAGTAAAGATAATCGAATCAAGGTCACATTAACTCTGTTTACTTGTTCTCATTACAATTTTACTAAAACAAAGAAGAAAGGAATCGAGCTCAAGTATAAATTGAATGAATGCTTGGGCATAATATATCAGAGAATATTCTACGCCGTCGAGAGACTCCGACTTTTGCATTAATTACTTAAATATTAAAACGTTCGTGATGCGGAGATGTCAGGTGCGCCTAAGTTAATATCACCATCTCTTTTGTTCTCAACTTTCACAAAGCACGCTTGCAAATGTCGTACTCAACAAACATACGAGTATATACGAGTATAACTATATACTATATGTGTATGCTGCGAAGATTTTATTCGTCTTTCGAAATTAAAGTCGCTAATCACTTGAGTGTAAATTCTTATGCTACATACACTTTTCTATGTTTTTATTAACAAAATATGAAATCCTGATACAAACGGTAAGTCAAATATAAAGCTAATAGAACGAGTCTAGTACTGAATGGATGTACACTATAAGTTACTAAATATAATACAGCCTCATAATATCTTTGACTTTCGCGATTGTGACACATTTTAAATAAAACGATTTTAATCAGATTAATCACACAGCATATAGGAAACCCACGCACACCAATATATACCTCAATGGTGAATCTCATCACCACCCTACACAGTTATCTACCGTTGGCAAATAAAGATGTTTCAGAGAGCCAGAGGGTAGCAAGGAAAAGCGCGATGTTGAGTTCTGTTTCTATGTCGATTCTCATCTCCAGAGCAGTACTTAAACATTTTAGTTTTAATTAATAATCAGTATCCTCACTGTACGTATATTATTAAATTAATCTTATTATGATTTACAGGCTTATGATTTTGAGGCATGTCGTGGCGCAGAGACGTAGCGCGTGGCTGTAAACGTGACACGTTGTGGATTTGATCCTCACTCGAAGAAATATTTTTTTTAATATTTTCAATTTAAATATTTGATGTTCTCATTTCTTCGCTCTGATCACAAGGCAAAGCGCGGCGTTGAGTTCCGCTACTCAACAAGCAATGCCTCAATTTCGGCGGAAAGTGGCGAAAGGAACGGAGTATCTATACACTAGATTTCTAAGGTCCTTCTACCTGGGTAGGCAGAAGGTACTTAGGAACCTAGTGTACAGATACTCCGTTCCGTCATGTGCAGGATACAGAATGAAGCTGATTATTATGATTTACGGAATATTTATTATGATTGAATCTAAGAATTGTGTTACATGAAGTATCCATCCATACATATTTTAAAATTTGATGTAACCATAATTTTTTGACTCTGATACCAAAAGGGCAAAGCAAATCAAAATAAAATTCCCAAAAAAAAATACAAACAGGTTTGATAGCTACAACACAATCTAAATTACATACAGGTAAAGCTAAAAGGGTACGTACGATACGATATTCAAAGTCTCAAAGCAATAGCAATCAAATTTACATTGCACGTAGGATAAGCGGCGGTTCGTTATCGGCATAAAAATAATGTTAGCTCATAAAAATGAAAGATACCATCGTTAATATCAACTTTGTATGCCGTGATTTGTATCTTTAGTAGTTGTATTTGTAATTTTTATGGACGGACCGCGACGCTTGCGTGGCTCCTCTGCATAATCGTATTTTATTTTAAGAGAGCCTCTTATCTAAAAGCATTCGAAATCATCGTTGAAAATATCTGTCTGATTGTATGCTAATGACAATTTTTTTCATAATGTAAATTTTTATTTCACTTAGGCATGCAATTTCCTGTGAACGAAATGAATTTTCAATATCATGGTTGTATTAGGTATATTTATGATCTCTGATTTTATTTGTTACGAGTCTAGTAATACGTCATTTTACCTAAAGATTAACGATATTAACTTCGATGTAACTCACTCCGTCTGTTTTTATCCCGTTAAACGACGAATTTGAACAAAATGTGAAAACTGACATTTTTTTTTTAATTTTGTTCAAATTATTTATTAAAAATATAAATGCAAAAATTTAAGTAGATTAGAGCAAGAAATCGCGCCCCCTCTAACAAACGCCCTCGTTCTTTGCAATCTTAAGCGAAGAATTTAAGAAAATCCTCTCTTATTATAATGCCTATGTCATACAAAAAACAAGCCCACCGAGTTTTAGATCTCTCCGATCAGCGATTTTCATTACCACAGATTACTATAGAGCATGTCAAGCGTAGGGTTAAAAACTATTTTTTAACCAAATTGTAAGCCAATTGTTTTTGAGGCCTCTAGTGGCACAGGAGTAGGCGTGTGACCCGACAAATTGTGGGCTCAATTCTCACTTGAGTAAATAAAAAAAATAATATATTTAATGTTTTTATTTTTTCCTCTGATAACAAAGCAGAGCGCGACGTTGAGTTCTGCCACTCAACACCCAATGCTCGAAATTCGTCGGAAAGTGGTTAACGGAACAAAGTATTTTAATACTAGGTTATCAGGTTCTCTTTTCCTACCCTGCCATGTGCGGGATATAGCGGAAAGTTGGGAGCTATATATTTTGTACCTGTACAATGTTTTTGGTTTATCAAGTATAGAAATTAAATATAAGGTTGATCAAGTCACAATTGAATAGCAAATCCTATACATATGTATATAATATTTCATAGCGGTTTCAATGTTATATAAAATATCATTTTCTTATACGCCTTCTTTGTGTCCAGACCATTTATCTCGAGATTGCGTATAGATATGAAGCTGAAATTAGTATCCAATATTAGAATTCACAGTTCCCTGGAACACAAAAAAAATATATCATCAAACACAGATAAAACTTCTGGTGGATCAACCGTTTACGAAATTTAACACGAAGTGAAAACTTATGATACAAATAAAGAAAAGAATACTAATTCATAGAAACAAAAATCTTAAAAACTTATATTTGTAGTTTGTTATACAATGTAAGCGTTATCAAAAAGAAGTATTTGAATACATATTGCAAATAGTAACAACTCGCAATTCAAATAAAAGAAAATTTTATTTTTTCATACTACAGATATAAACTTATAATTATAGTTCACTCATTACGAAAAAAAATGCATACCGCAAATTAAAATCTGTTCACTTTTATAAGTTGGTAACTTTTATAGATTGGTTGGTTGCGGTACCCGGCAGTTAGTCAAGCCAGTTCGACTCGCACTGGACCATTTTTTAAATATTTTATCATATAATTATTTTTCCTATAAAACTGTAAAAAAATATTAATTTATTGATTTTAAAATTATTCTTATCTACCAGAATTCCTAAATAAAATATATTAACAAATGTATAACAAAAGCTTATTCTAAATAGTGAAAGGTTTATTTAGGCAGAGGTAATTTTGAAACCTAATGTTAAGACAATTCCGTTGAGTTCCGCCACTCAACACTGCAAT
The DNA here is from genome assembly GCA_019049475.1 of Eueides isabella. Classification (NCBI taxonomy): domain Eukaryota; kingdom Metazoa; phylum Arthropoda; class Insecta; order Lepidoptera; family Nymphalidae; genus Eueides; species Eueides isabella. The sequence goes on from CM032393.1 coordinate 10,722,772, forward strand.
GCCTGAAATTCGGCGGAAAGTTGGAAATGGAAGTGGAACGGAGTGTCTTAGCAGGAGGTTTCCAAGTTCTCTCTGCCTACTACTACATAAAAAAAATTAACGATCGAACCCACGACCTGTCGCCTTTACAGTTGCATACTGAACAAACATGTGCCCATTGCGACGACAGGTTTTATGGAAGACTGATGGTTATATATTTTCTGATACAGTTTGTTAAAAAAACATTAGCAATAAAATTATAAATTACTGCAAAAAATCACTTCCATAATTAGTAATAATCCATAGCGTAAATATAATTTCCAGATTACAAATTTTCCTGTGACACGCATTAAAATAAATTTCACCCTAACTACAAATACTTTACTTAAGTCCTTTTTTCCGAACAAAATATTATAAAAAACATATTTTAAAAACATTTCAGATGTATATGATTTTTAAACATCAAGCTCTACAGTTGCAGCACCACATTTACTTGTAACAAGCAATTTAACACGTATAACGTTATAATTTGAGGTTGAATCAGCTTCGTGGTCAGTCGTTATTGCGGATATTGCTCACAGTGATTGTCTGGTAGGACAAGATGACGTCATTAATCTTTCAGTAATGGTCGTCGAACACGGTTCATTTGCTAAAGAACCACACCTTGCTACCTGAGTGTTGGCTTAAAAATAGTGCACCTAAGTGATTTCCTCACATATTTTCACAGTCGGTGTGAAGGCGAAAAGATTTTGAGAAAATAAATAGGGTACGATAGTTTACAGTTAGACATTTAGTTCTGCGTGACAGGTATTTGGGTATTGGTGTTATATAAAATTGTGTGTTTTATTTATGTGTAATACAAAGTGAAATAATGTATAATATATATACAAATAAAACATTGTATTATACAATTGAAGTATCGGATGATACAAAAGATATCCGCCAGTACGTCGCTAAAGAACTTCTTTTAGCTTCCACGCTGTATACCGCACATGGCAAGGTAGGCAGAGTGAACTTGGGCAACTAGTGCATGTACAGGTACACTCTGTTTTACTTACGTTTCCCAGTCTCTGCCGAATTCGAGGCATTGCGTGATGAGTGGCGTAACTCAAAGCCGCCTTTCGCATTGTTACCAGAGCGAAGAAATGAAACTATTTAATATTAAAACTGTTATATATATATATATATATATATATATATATATATATATATATATATATATATATATATATATATATATATATATATATATATATATATATATATATATATATATATATATATATATATATATATATGTATATATATATATATATATATATATATATATATATATATATATATATATATATATATATATATATATATATATATATATATATACATACATGTATAAACAAGTGTAGGTCTCCATGTATTAAATATTATATTTTTATATTTTTAATCGCCTTATATATCGTATAACTTATAACTAAGAACTAACGACAACAATTTGTATGCAGCGCACACTCGACTTTTCTCCTCATCTATTTATCTTTGTAGTTTCGCAACTGTATAACTGACTGAGTTTTAGTAACGGGGCAAAATTTATGTCGGATTCATGACCGCTTACTACATCGTCCACTTTAAAATTATTCTATTAATCGCTTGAACAAAATATCTTTAGCTTATAGTATGTATTATTTTCTAGTTGAACTATGTTCTTAAAATACTATGTTCTACATACTATGTTATTAATTTATTTTAATTTTTATTGCAAAGTAAAAAAATTAGAAACTTTATTAATTTAATTATTTACTAAATATACCCTAAACCTTCCTTTAAAATTACTCACCTAAGGTGAATATTTATTTTTTATTCATAGTACAGTTGCAATGTATCTGATACGTGTATAAGTTCTTTATAATATTAATTTTCTATCAATACAATGTATTATAGAAAATTATACAAATACTTATGTAGGTACGTATTAGATGGTTTTTACCTTTTCATTACTGTAACATTTCTTTTTTTGTGGTAACTCACCATCACTTTTATATTTCAAATTTAAACAGTATGATAAGACGCACCAGGCCTTGACTTATAACATTTATAAAATGGACTAAAAGTAAAAACAGATAAAATAAAACTAATTTAAGACTGTAGCATTTTATTAATTGCCAATGATATCATAACTTTCAGAGTTAGTCCCAAAAAAAATGTTTCAACGGTCTCGGAAAAACAAAAAGACAGAAGGATAAAAATGGTAAAATATGTAAATATATCTATGTTTCTGTTATTGACGTGTCAATAAGAACGTGCTCTTGAAAACACAGTTATTTTAATATGACCGACTCACATTTACTTGTTATATTGATATAAATAAAGATAATTGAATTAATTTTTTTTGTTTTAATTTGACATCAAATGTCAATTTCGATTTTCTTTCTTTATTTTATACCTATCTAGGTCGGTGATATGTACGCGCACGTAATGAACGCAGCTTTTCCTTCGTAAATGCAGATCCTGTAGGAGTTTCGGAAGAAACAGTAGGTCTTATGCGCACCACAACCCCCTCTAGCATAGCGTAGTCTTCTAAAATTCGGTTCGTCCGTTATAGAAGTAAGCCAGGACAAACAGACAAATAAACATTATTTTAAAGATATTTTGTTAATGTTTTACTATCGTATAAATGATAATTACTGCACATGGAAAAACACGGTTATTTTGAAATCACACACAGAGAATTCGATTTTATTTACATGAATAGATGTAAAATGTATTTCTATATACACTATTTAATTAAGGCCTGTCGTGGCGCAGCGGCACAAGCGTGTGAATGTAACTGACAGGTTCTGGGTTCGATCTCAAGCCAAGGAAATGAAATATTTAATATTTTCAATTTAAATATTTAATGTTTCATTTCTTCGCTCTGGTAATAAATCAAAGCGCGGCGTTGAGTTCCGCCACCCAACACGCAATGCCTCATATTCGGCGGAAAGTGGGGAACGGAAGTGGAACGGAGTGTCTTAACACTAGGTTCCCGGGTTCCCTCTGCCTACCCTGCCTCGTGCGGGATACAGCGTGAAGCTACAAAAAAAAATGATTTAATTAAAATGTCAAGTAATCATGTACATTCTATAATTTTATTATTTCGTAAGACAATCTTACATTATACAATACTTTATCTGTAAAAGGTCAACGTAAGACGGGACTTCAATGTGTGCTTATTTTTTATTTAGTATGATTGAATGGCAGAGATAACCGATTGTTCGAAATAGCATCTTTATATTTAAGATATGTATGTGTAATATTCTCACAAAACAATGGCTGCTTTGGCATAACATAATTTATTTATGCGAATTTTCAAAATACTCATGACATACATTTAACTTAAATTACAGGGTTACTGACTCTGACAATATATAGCCACTACAGAACTGACTTTGACCAATGAAAAGAAGAGATAAAAAAACACTGAACTATTCTTTATAAAGTATAGTTTTTGATATTTTCTTAATGTTTTTCCACATTTATAAAAGAAAAATAGTGATTTAGAAGACGTATAACAAACTATACGTAGCGGGATTTAAAGCTACAAGAAAACCGCGCAAACGCTCTATTATTGTATTTAAACGTATTATTATTTGATCCGCTACCTAATGCTAATTCTAGCCTAAAAGAAACTTGATGAGAACGTAAAGGCTTAGTGGTAAAAATGCTTGGACAGTTCCCAAGAGGCTCGCATTCAAATCCTGCAACATTTCAATCTTTATACGTTATGTAAATAAATAAATAAGTAGTTGTTTACCTACACAGATAAAAAAATATAAAAGTAATAGTATATAAAATTTCTTATTTCTTATATTAAAGATTACATTCATGTAACTTAGACCAATTTACGACTACATAGATATATAACAAGAAAGCCATCAAAGTTTATAACAACGTCTAGAATGCCATGAGCAACGCAGCGC